>JAVJIF010012231.1:0-72982 GCA_038442645.1 Agave tequilana | reverse complement strand
AAAAGAAATGGAAGAAGTATTCTGTAGATTTAATCGTTAATTAAATTCCTTTCTTGTTTCTTTAGCATGTCTTTTGCTTTCAAATATACTGTTAAGAATAACAAAGAGAGTAAGGTGCAAAGAAACACTCTCTCCAGAAGGGAGAGAGACTTACTTGAGTAGCCAGATTTTTCTTCTTGTATCAAGATAAACAACAATCTAGTACATATCTACTTGTTAACTAGTGGAGTGTGGATTGTTAGTTTTGATGTTTATAAATGTTTGCAGATGATTGCATCTGCTTGTTTATGATATAAGAACAATTTCTTCTCCAAACTTGATCCAATTAATTGGAAACTTTGGTGTAATTTACTTATAAATATTAGAATTGAGTACGAAACTCTTAAATCTTAGCGTTCAGACTGCTCCCAGATCCGAGACGACAATGGGGCCGTTTGTTTCGCGTAAAATTCCGTAATTCGTAAATGACTTACTATCCAGTTACAACTATGACGTTTGTTTGGATCGTAATTCATAAAAGACTTACGTAACTCAACTAACACTCACTTGCAATCCAGTTACCACTCACTTACAGCCCAGTTACAGTTAATTTTGTGGTCATACAAATTTGTATTATTTTTTTATATTATATTAATTTTTTTTAATATTTAACTTTTTTATATTTATTTGCAGTATTAAAACTTTTAAATCACTAAATAGTTAATTTTGTGGTCAACTTTTTCACTTACGACTTATACATTACGACAACCAAACACCGTAAAGTACAATACACTTTCCCACTTTACAATTTTATATTACCAACCAAACACCGTAAATTTACATACATGTAACTCATTTACAATTGTAAAAGACTTTACCTATTACAACTACGAATTACGTCAGTTACGACAACCAAACAGACCCAATATTTTGCACAGTTTATATTTCTAATTACATATGAAGCACGGTGCTGCCTCCAACTTTGACATCCTTTCAACTTCGTACATTTGAATACTTTCTTGAGAGCAGGATCCAAAATCAGTTGTATTTAATTCATATGAGTTGATCTAAGATTGGACTCTGTTAAGGCTCAACTGACGGAAGCATGTACCTTGCAAGTATATAGTGAAGCATTGAGGACATACTGGAATTATCCGTAATGCAAGGAGAAACTTATAATAATATCTTGAAAACCCAAGGAGATGTTTGCTGAAAACCTTTTTATGAATACCAAAATTTTGGGGGTATATATCTAAATTACCCTTTTTAATTTGACCTAGCCCAAATTATATTAAACCAAAATTCTTATCACATCCCCCCCCCCCCCTCAAAGAAATCTACAAATTATAACTTCAACACAAATTTTAGACTTACAAACATATAAACTTCTTTATCTTGACACTCTCCCTCCCTCCCCCCTTCCTCTAATTTAAAAAATTGTAACACCCCGCTCCCCGAATACGTACTTAGTTGCGTATTCGTATTCTTCGATCGTATTTTCTAATTTACTTCCTGTATTTGTTTTGTATTATGAGTTATTTATATGAACGCTTTGTCATGGATTCGGATTCGTGAACTCGGAGTCAGCCTTAGTCTGAACCGGGGGACCGATCCTAGAGTGTTGCTCGATTTGGACTTTCTGGTATTCTGATTTGAACGATTTTAGTTTCAAATATCGTTTTCTAATATTTTAGATTTTTTATAATTTTCTAAAATTTTCCTGAATTAAATTGGAATTCTTCAAAACCGGTTTCGACCAGTGTCGCTGTTCGATTCTCGGATTTTTAATTTACAAACGGAGTTGAAATTCTAAAAATGGATTTCCCATAACTTCTTAAAATTATATTTTCTATCTAAATACTTTTTCTGGGATTTTTCTAAATTTATCGAAATTCCACTGGATTTGGTGTCGGCCAGTATCGCTGGTTGATTCCAGGAATTTTAGTTTACAATTGGAATCAAATTTTTGGATTCCGCTTTTATATTTCTTCTTAGAATTATATTTTCTCCTTTCTGGCATTTTCTGAGATTTTTCAGATTTTATCAAATCCGGCCGACCCGGTATAGACCGGTATTGACGGTTGACTTCAGGATTTTTATTTTGAAAATGGGATTGAATTACTGAAAATCGATTTCATCAAAATCTTTAAATAATATTTATTATTTTTGAGAATTTTTGGGAAGCTTTTCAAGCTATTTCATTTTTTAGACTTTTCCGGAGTTTTCTGTGTTTTCCCAGATACCGGAATTTTATCCAGATATTTTACTTTTCTCTTTTTCCATTTCTCACTCCTCGCCTGATGCGGGGCTCACCTAACACGGATTCGATTTTAATGCAGAGATCATCTCCATTCTGCATTTAATGCTTACGTCCTGCAAGATCAATTCTGAATCTTATCAACCATGCTTTCTTGTCTTTTCTGTCAACGCAGCATTCGCGTTTTTTCCTGGACGTGAGTTTCATCCTCGCCTCTGGGAAATTGCCAGACGCGAGTCTCTGTTGAAAGAGACGCAGCTCTCTTTAATAGGATGGATGGCAAACTTGTAATAATTATCAACCTCTCCTTTAAATATACTCCCTTCTTTCTTTCTCTCTTAAATTTTCTTTCCTTCCTTCTCCTTCCTGCAAACGACAGCAGCCCAAGGGATGAGCCGTGCCCTTCTTGGCCGGCCACTCTCCCATTTCTCCACCACCATTTTCACCACCATTCTCCCCTCCATTTCCTCCTCCATTCCAACAACAACAACCACCATAACATCAACCACAACACCATCTTCTTCCTCCCATTTCCACCAAGATAACCCATTTCCACCACCACCTTCTCCACCCTCTCCACCACCACATACTCCCCTTGACCACCAACGACCATGCCGTCTTTCTCTCCTCGTCATGCTCTTTCCAACGAGCTATTGCTTCGCTCTCCGAAACCCCTTTTTCAAAACTCCATTTTCCCCATTTTAACTACACTTGCACCCCTATGATTGCTTGGGTTTGGGCTTGAGCTACCGGATTCCGGTCGTCTTCGGCCACCTCCGGCCGCCGCCGGCGACCACCGGTCATGGCCGGCTACCATCCCCCTTCCCTTCTCCTTTCTTTTACTTCCTTCCTTCTTTCCTTTCTTTCCTTCTTTCTTTCTTTCTTTTCTTTTTCCTTTCTTTTCCTCTCTCTTTCCTTCTCTGTTTTCCTCCCAAAACCTGCGTCCCACTCTCACTCTTTCCCTGCGTCTCTCTCACTTCTCCCTGTCTCCCTTCTTCTCTCTGAAAATTACTGACGCGGATCTCACCCTCGGGTCCAAGCAAATCCTTAACGCGAATCTTCGCGTTCTTGACATTTGTATAACGCGGCCTTCGCGTTCTTGCATCGACGCAACGCGGAGCCCATGCCCGCGTCTGTGTCCTTCTCGTGTCAACAAGACGCGGAGCTCATGCCTGCGTCTGTGTTCTTCTCGTGTTAACGCGACGCGGAACCCACATCCGCGTCCGCGTTCTTCTCGTGTTATAACTTGAACGCGGGTCTCGAACCTCGCGTTTGTGGCATCTACGCGACGCGACTCCCGCGTCTGCGACCCCCGCGTCTCACTCTCAATCTCACGTCCCCTATACACACTCTCTCTCCCTGTACACACTCTCTCTCCATGGACTTCTCTCTCTAGCTCTCACTTTCTCTCTCCTCTCTCTCATTCTCTTTCTCTTTCTTGATTTTCTCCTCTCTATCACTTTTCCTTTAACGCGTTTATGCGTTGGTTACCTGAATTCCAGAGATCGGGTATTTCATTATGTTTTCTAAAGATTTAGGCGAGTGTTCTCGATTTCCTCTTGACTTTCCTGCTTCGTTGGATCGACCTGGTTGTCTTATGTATTTGTGTCTGGAACTAACACCTTCTCTGCAGGTACCCTAACCTCTGGGTACAACCTTTGAGGTTTAAAGTCCTCTGGACTTTCTCTATATGCTACGCCTGGTAGGCGGACCTAGCGTCAACACTTTATCGCTTACTCCGTTCGAGTATAGTTACCCCGTGAGCATGGCTTCCCCGTGAGTGGTAGTATGGCGTTCATACGCTTGCTGCGACACGTGTGTCTAGCTACGCTGCGAGCGGTAACCACGCCGAGCGTGATAGCATTTAGTGTTGTACATTAGCTTCGCTCCAACTTGCTCAGCTCTGCTTGATTGTGCTCAGCTATTACTTTATCACTTGCCAAGTACTTGCTTGATATGTTAACACTTGACATGCTTTTACTTGATACCTATTATCTACATGCTAATACCTGACATCTGTCTGTATTACTTGACAACTGATGTGTCATCACTTGACACCCGACTTACCACTTGACACTTACTTTTTATCATGACATGACTTATCACTTGCCTCTTGACATATTAATACTTGACCTGTGATTATCACATTTACGAGAATACTATACGTGTTATCCTGTATTATATATATACAGTGACCTGAATCTACAGTTCTCATGTACCCCTGAATTCCTGATAATGCCTTGCACCTGCTATTCCCATAAATTGATAACTACATAATAAATCTTAAAAGGAACAACTTACATCGGGTCCGGGGAAACTTGCGGCTATCAATATATGTTCGTGTTTACAGTGGCACTAGGTTTGTTATGCAACTAAAACTTCCGGTCTGACCTGTGGGCCTCCAGGCGACCGAGGGGAGTGCTGGCTCCCTCCTTCCTGGTACCATCTTGATAAAGGGCATTCTATAAGACCCTCATGTAGGCCTTGCGGCCGGTTCCATACACCAGCAATGGAACGTCCTGGACCATGGTCCCGGGCATGTACGGGACCCACTGTAAACATTGTTCGTTGATACCCCCGTTGGTTTCCAATAACAACATTTCTTTACTCAGATGTGGATATATGTGCGCTGGGACGCTAGTTCACATATCTAGACATCGGGGTAAGACGAGTAATAATAATAATAATAATAAAGATGCCAGCTATGAATCCGTAGTATGCTTTGCCATGGTTGATTGTATCGGATTTTATTTTAGATTTCCAGTTTTATGATTATTATACTATACCTGTTCATATCCTGCCTTTCCATTTGTATTCTATTCTACCTGTCTCCTGCTCTTATCTGATCATACTATGAGTCTTCCCTACTTGATATCATTTGCTGTATATGTACTTGCTCCTGCATGCTTGTGCCTACGACACGGTTTCATGTTTATGATTCAGATTTATCGATACACGTGTGCTTATCTATGCTCGCCATCTGGCTTCCGCATCACCACTCGCTGGGGAGTTCTAACTCCTCTGGATCCTCATGTCCAGGTTTTAGGGCTTGGGACGTGTGGACTCTCCCAGTTGCTGATCAGAGTGGCGCAGCGGTAGCGTGAATCTCCAGCAGACCGTCCAGAGCCTCATCCTTTTAGGCCCTCTTGTTCGGCTCTAGAGTTTTCCTGTTATGCCTCAGAGCCTCTTTTTGTACTATTCATACTTGTACATCTCTTTGTATTCTCGCAATTACGCATATCAGTGATGTAATATTCATATAATATTGTGTCACATCTGGTGATAACTTTGTAATTGTACTCATATGTTGGAATGTATAATGCACCACGTGCTTTCGTACTCTGATTCTTACCTGTACTGATGCTTAGTGTATATACGTAAGGATATTTCTGACCTGCGTATATACGTAGCAGTAACGTCTCCGTACCCGCGGGATCAGGGCGTTACAGGGTGGTATCAGAGCTTAGACTCTCACATCCTCAGTACAACCGGTCGACAAATTAATGGTAAAGAAATTTACAACTGGAATGCATGAGTCGTGGTTATACAATCCAACTACAAGTACAGAGTTATCTATTCTCTCTTGATAATCTTATCCTTGAATTCTGAAGTTCTCCCATCCTTTTATACTTCAGTTTCTCGTTATTCTTAGACCAATTCGGACATGAAAAGACGGAAAAATCATAACGGTTCTGGTTCTTCTTAGAGTGGCCCTAATGGAGGAAGTGTTGATTTGAGATGATTTCTGCAAAATATGATGAAAAACTAACAATAACAGACGACGATCCTGCACCAAAGACTATTGGTTACACTCCGGGTACAGAAGCCAGGCAGCATGTCGGATCTCAAGAAATTACAGCTGGCAATCTTTTCGGGTGTGGAGGAGCCCTGGATGCATAGCAGTGGCTGGTAGACATGACAGATCTTCTGAAGGCAACTCGGATCCCTAACGAGAACCAAGTGGAAGTGACCAAGATTCAGTTGAAAGATATGGCCAGGACGGGGTGGTTGGTAGAAGCAGCGAGACTGGAAAAGCCCATCACTTGGGACCAGTTCTCGAAAGATTTCTATGAGAAGATTCTTCTCTGTAATAGCTCAGAAAGAAATGAAAGAATGATTTATCAAATTGCAGTAAGGAGATCGAATTGTAAATAGTACACTGCAAAATTCCAAAGGCATAGTCGATCGGTGTCTTACATGGTGGCCGACAAGGAGAACCGAGCAAGTAATATTTTAGTGAGACCTGAAGATGAGGATCAAGATGTTTCTTATTCCCAAGCAGCCCAAGAACTATTCTCAAGTTTTTTGCCATCGCTCGGGAAGTAGAACGGACCTGGGGAAGAAAGATCAGGATGAGATGCAGATGAAGTTGGCGAAGAGACCCTCTCAGTTGATAGAAGTTGAAGACTTAGACAGGCCACTGGATGCCTCACTAGCTAAGCCATCCCTCCAACCTTGCCCTCAACACATGACATGTGGGTATTGTCTGAAGCCGGGCACCTACAACACAACCGCAAGAAAGATTATGAATTATGTCATATAGGGGTCCAGAGATTAGTTGAAAAGTGACTGTCCATTCAAGGAAACGGAGAACATTACACCGATCAGATCAACCCATCCAGTATCACCATTGGAAGAGAAATCAAGGACCAACTGGCAGAATAAACTCACTTCATCCCCCAACATCAAGCATAAGTCAGGTACAAAAGAGATCAAGAACTAAGGCACATGGTAGAAGGAGGCAAACATATAATCTGACTGAAGAGGAAGTCAGGATGCTCAATATGATGGAGTGAGAACAGAAAAGGATGCTCAATACCTGAAAAAGGAACCCTGAAGGTATTGACCGTAACCATTGTCCCCATTTTTAGCATGTCCGGGAGTTGGTAAATTCTCTATATCATATCCTTCTCATTGCACTATCATCACCAATCTTAGTCCGTTCGTGTCTCCCTCCCTATTTCATGATTCTTATCTCTTCTATTTTTACTATTCTGATTTTCGTAATCTTTATGCCAACTTAAGATATGCGTAGACTAGTGAGGTAACAGCAGGGCAGATGTGGTTCGTTCTCATTATGTTCTGGCATTCCTCGACTCTGGTACATCACATTGTCTTTTATTGGACAGATCTTCAGCCTCGCATTATATTCTTGTATTTATGGATACATCATGGGAGACCAGTACATCAAGTGGAGTAGTCATCGCTTATATAATCAGGTAGACTGTATCATTACATGAGGAGTGTCAGTATATAACAGTATTTCAGAATCAGGACTTCTGACAGACAGAGTTATGGTATTTTCCATTTTTATTACTCCAATAGCGATCATGATTTCTTCGACTATGTTCATGGGACTCGGGTATTCTCAGAGCTGATTTGCAGTCAGGTTATTATTTAGAAGACAGCATTCGAGACTCGTTTCGGTTATTATGATTTCTTGATTGTGTTCTAAGAACCACCAACTCCTGGCAGTCTTTATTGATTTGGTGGACCATAGGCTCCGCTAGCGTCGCCAGGCGAGGGTCGTGCTTTAGTCACCTGCGGACCTAACCGAGTGTGGGCTTTGCTGCACCCTGGTGCTTAGCATTTAGCGTTGTGTTACGCGTTGGCTTCACCGCGTCAGCTTCGCCATATGCGAGCCTCGCAGAGCGTTATCTTTGCTACACCCTAATGTTTAACACCTGAGCTATGCTACACGATGGCCTCATCTAGGCTTGGCTTCGTCAGTGGCTAGTTCCTTCAGTGCTTAGCACTCTAGCCCGTTCCTCGGGTTTCTTATGCCTAGTGTGCTTTCATGGATCTGCTGAACATGGTTTTATCGCTGTATCTGAGCCATCGCCATGATCCTTGTCAACGATCCATTCGACCAATCTTGCAGGGCTCAGATATCTTCTACATGTTTCATCTGCAGTCGGGTTATCATTCAGAAGGCAGTATTTAGAATTCTTCAGGGTTATTCTATATTCTTGGCTACATCTTTCAGAGTTAGCAACGCCCAGTACACAGAGATTCTTAATTATTGGCCTTCTTGATTTATACCCAGTATTATCAGGATTTTCTTTATCTTGGGTATTCTGGTTATTCTCGGGAATTAGTATGTATGTGGACATCAGTAATTCTACTGCAGAAGGACAACATCATGCCATGCAGGGTTTTGTATTATATTATGGATTTTAGCACTACGGATTTCTATGGATTTCATCAGCTTTGGTTCACAGTCTGATTGAAGTATTAATGATTATCTCACCAAGTCAGCTCACTTTATATTATTCAGAATGGGTTAGTCTTTTGAAGTTCTGACAATGTTCTTTTATAAGCAGACATCAGATCAGTATTATTATGGCACTGTCAGAGGATGTATATATACGGCAGAAGGGCAGAGATGTCTCAGTCCTAAGTTTACCGTTCAGTCGATTTGGGAGAACGGTTCATAGTTATTCATATCTTGATTTGCATAATCCTCATTCCTATCCTTCCTGTGTTCATCTTCCCCTTATCGAAATTGCGAGGACGCAATTTTTTATAAGGTGATGGAGTGTAACACCCCGCTCCCCGAATACGTACTTAGTTGCGTATTCGTATTCTTCGATCATATTTTCTAATTTACTTCCTGTATTTGTTTTGTATTATGAGTTATTTATATGAACGCTTTGTCATGGATTCGGATTCGTGAAATCGGAGTCAGCCTTAGTCTGAACCGGGGGACCGATCCTAGAGTGTTGCTCGATTTGGACTTTCTGGTATTCTGATTTGATCGATTTCAGTTTCAAATATCATTTTCTAATATTTTACATTTTTTATAATTTTCTGAAATTTTTCTGAATTAAATTGGAATTCTTCAAAAACGGTGTCGACCAGTGCCGCTGTTCGATTCTCGGATTTTTAATTTACAAACGGAGTTAAAATTCTAAAAATGGATTTCTCATAACTTCTTAAAATTACATTTTCTATCTAAATACTTTTTCTGGGATTTTTCTAAATTTATCGAAATTCCACTGGATTTGGTGTCGGTCAGTATCGCTGGTTGATTCCAGGAATTTTAGTTTACAATTGGAATCAAATTTTTGAATTCTGCTTTCATATTTATTCTTAAAATTATATTTTCTCCTTTCTGACATTTTCTGAGATTTTTCTGATTTTATCAAAATCCGGCCGACCCGGTATAAACCGGTATTGACGGTTGACTTCAGGATTTTTATTTTGAAATAAGATTGAATTTCTGAAAACCGATTTCCTCAAAAATATTTAAATAATATTTATTATTTTTGAGAATTTTTGGGAAGCTTTCCAAGCTACTTCATTTTTTAGACTTTTCCGGAGTTTTCTGTGTTTCCCTAGATACCGGAATTTTATCCAAATATTTTACTTTTCTCTTTTTTCATTTCTCTCTCCTCGCCTGACGAGGGGCTCACCTAACACGGATTCGATTTTAATGCAGAGATCATCTCCATTATACATTTAATGCTTATGTCCTGCAAGATCAATTCTGAATCTTATCAACCATACTTTCTTGTCTTTTCTGTCTAACGCAGCATTCGCGTTTTTCCCTGAACGTGAGTTTCATCCTCGCCTCTGGGAAATTTCCAGACGCGAGTCTCTGTTGAAAGAGACGCAGCTCTCTTTAATAGGATGGATGGCAAACTTGTAATAATTATCAACCCCTCCTTTAGATATACTCCCTTCTTTCTTTCTCTCTTAAATTTTCTTTCCTTCCTTCTCCTTCCTGCAAACGACAGCAGCCCAAGGATGAGCCGTGCCCTTCTTGGCCGGCCACTCTCCCATTTCTCCACCACCATTTTCACCACCATTCTCCCCTCCATTTCCTCCTCCATTCCAACAACAACAACCACCATAACATCAACCACAACACCATCTTCTTCCTCCCATTTCCACCAAGATAGCCCATTTCCACCACCACCTTCTCCACGGTGTCCACCACCACATACTCTACCTTGGCCACCAACGACCATGCCGTCTTTCTCTCCTCGTCATGCTCTTTCCAACGAGCTATTGCTTCGCTCTCCGAAACCCCTTTTCCAAAACTCCATTTCCCCCATTTTAACTACACTTGCACCCCCATGATTGCTTGGGCTTGGGCTACCGGATTCCGGCCGTCTCCGGCCACCTCCGGCCGCCGCCGGTGACCACCGGTCATGGCCGGCTACCATCCCCCCTTCTCTTCTCCTTTCTTTTCCTTTCTTTCTTTCCTTCTTTCTTTCTTTTCTTTTTCCTTTCTTTTCCTCTCTCTTTCCTTCTCTGTTTTCCTCTCAAAACCTGCGTCACACTCTCACTCTTTCCCTGCGTCTCTCTCACTTCTCCCTGTCTCCCTTTTTCTCTCTGAAAATTGCTGACGCGGATCTCACCCCCGCGTCCAAGCAATTCCTTAACACGAATCTTCGCGTTCTTGACATTTGTATAACGCGGCCTTCGCGTTCTTGTATCGACGTAACGCGGAGCCCATGCCCGCGTCTGTGTCCTTCTCGTGTCAACAGGACGCGGAGCTCATGCCTGCGTCTGTGTTCTTCTCGTGTTAACGCGACGCGGAACCCACATCCGCGTCCGCGTTCTTCTCGTGTTATAACTTGAACGCGGGTCTCGAACCTCGCGTTTGTGGCATCTACGCAACGCGACTCCCGCGTCTGCGACCCCCGCGTCTCACTCTCAATCTCGCGTCCCCTGTACACACTCTCTCTCCCTGTACACACTCTCTCTCTCTCCATGGACTTCTCTCTCTAGCTCTCACTTTCTCTCTCCTCTCTCTCATTCTCTTTCTCTCTCTTGATTTTCTCCTCTCTATCACTTTCCCTTTAACGCGTTTATGCGTTGGTTACCTGAATTCCAGAGATCGGGGATTTCACTGTGTTTTCTAAAGATTTAGGCGAGTGTTCTCGCTTTCCTCTTGACTTTCCTGCTTCGTTGGATCGACCTGGTTGTCTTATGTATTTGTGTCTGGAACTAACACCTTCTCTGCAGGTACCCTAACCTCTGGGTACAACCTTTGAGGTTTAAAGTCCTCTGGACTTTCTCTATATGCTACGCCTGGTAGGCGGACCTAGCATCACACTTTATCGCTTACTCCGTTCGAGTATAGTTACCCCGTGAGCATGGATTCCCCGTGAGCGGTAGTATGGCGTTCATGCGCTTGCTGCGACACGTGTGTCTAGCTATGCTGCGAGCGGTAACCACGGCAAGCGTGATAGCATTTAGTGTTGTACATTAGCTTTGCTCCAGCTTGCTCAGCTCTGCTTGATTGTGCTCAGTTATTACTTTATCACTTGCCAAGTACTTGCTTGATATGTTAACACTTGACATGCTTTTACTTGATACCTATTATCTACATGCTAATACCTGACACCTGTCTGTATCACTTGACAACTGATGTGTCATCACTTGACACCCGACTTACCACTTGACACTTGCTTCTTATCATGACATGACTTATCACTTGCCTCTTGACATATTAATACTTGACCTGTGATTATCACATTTACGGGAATACTATACGTGTTATCCTATATTATATATATACAGTGACCTGAATCTACAGTTCTCATGTACCCCTGAATTCCTGATAATGCCTTGCACCTGCTATTCCCGTAAATTGATAACTACATAATAAATCTTAAAAGGAACAACTTGCATCGGGTCGGGGGAAACTTGCGGCTATCAATATATGTTCGTGTTTACAGTGGCACTAGGTTTGTTGTGCAACTAAAACTTCCGGTCTGACCTGTGGGCCTCCAGGCGACCGAGGGGAGTGCTGGCTCCCTCCTTCCTGGTACCATCTTGATAAAAGCCATTCTATAAGACCCTCCTGTAGGCCTTGCGGCCGGTTCCATACACCAGTAATGGAACGTCCTGGACCGTGGTCCCGGGCATGTACGGGACCCACTGTAAACATTGTTCGTTGATACCCCCGTTGGTTTCCAATAACAACCTTTCTTTACTCAGATGTGGATATATGTGCGCTGGGACGCTAGTTCACATATCTAGACATCGGGGTAAGACGAGTAATAATAATAATAATAAAAGATGCCAGCTATGAATCCGTAGTATGCTTTGCCATGGTTGATTGTATCGGGTTTTATTTTAGATTTCCAGTTTTATGATTATTATACTATACCTGTTCATATTCTGCCTTTCCATTTGTATTCTATTCCACCTGTCTCCTGCTCTTATCTGATCATACTATGAGTCTTCCCTACTTGATATCATTTGCTGTATATCTACTTGCTCTTGCATGCTTGTGCCTACGACACGGTTTTCATGTTTATGATTCAGATTTATCGATACACGTGTGCTTATCTATGCTCGCCATCTGGCTTCCGCATCACCACTCGCTGGGGAGTTCTAACTCCTCTGGATCCTCATGTCCAGGTTTTGGAGCTTGGGGCGTGTGGACTCTCCCAGTTGCTGATCAGAGTGGCGCAGCAGTAGCGTGGATTTCCAGCAGACCGTCCAGTGCCTCATCCTTTCAGGCCCTCTTGTTCGGTTCTAGAGTTTTCCTGTTATGCCTCAGAGCCTCTTTTTGTACTATTCATACTTGTACATCTCTTTGTATTCTCGCAATTGCGCATATCAGTGATGTAATATTCATGTAATATTGTGTCACATCTGGTGATAACTTTGTAATTGTACTCATATGTTGGAATGTATAATGCACCACGTGCTTCCGTACTCTGATTCTTACCTGTACTGATGCTTAGCGTATATACGTAAGGGTATTTCTTACCTGCATATATACGTCGCAGTAACGTCTCCGTACCCGCGGGATCGGGGCGTTACAAAAATCCTCCAACTTTTTGTTAAATATTACTTCAAAATTGTTTAATAAGGTAGTGAGAATTAGGTTTAGGTTGTGAATTAGAGTAGGATAGATTATCATATTTATTAATTTTTAGATATTTTAACTTCAAACAATAGAATATTCTCTATTGATTCTATAACATTAACAATATGAGTGTAAATTTCTAAGACCTAAGAAATTGAGACGTGAATTTACAATATCGATGATCTAAAGGAAAATTTTCTAAATATGTAAGATTTGGGTGGGTGGGTGGTGGGGGTAAAGTGTTCCTAATAGGTCTTCTTAGATTATAATCTAAGGAGGCTTCTTAAAACTCCAAAGACCGATTTCTTTTTCAAGATCCGACACACATCATCATCATCATGTTTTAAGATGTACATATATAAAAAATCATGTGATTTGAAGTTAATTAATTCTATTTTCTTTGAGTTCAAACATTAACTATGTTTTAACTGTAGAACAAAATGAAATGATTAGATCAATTAGTAAACGAACTCCAAATCACTTGATTTTTTATATATATACGTTTTAGAACACGAAGATGATAATGCGCGATCGGATCGTGAAAAAAAATCGGGATGTTGAAATTTTAAGCCGCCTCCTTAGATTGTAATCTAAAGAGACCTGCTAGGAAACTTTACCTTATATAAATACACACACATCTTTGTGTGTGTAGAGTAGAGTTACAATACACATAGGTGTAACTAAGTTAAGCTACACACACCTTTTTCACCACACAAAAAACATTCTTTAAACACCTGGTGAGGACCAGTCACATTAATTTTTGTTTGTACCTCACCAAGCAAAATTTTGTGGGGTGGAAAGAGGTGTGAGTAACTTAACTTAGTTACACCTAGGTGTATTGTAACCTTACCATATATATATGTATATATGTATGAATATATATGTATATATGTGTATATATATATATGTATATATGTATGTATGTATGTATATATATACATATATATATATACATATATACGTATATATATATATATATACGTATATATATATATATATACACGTATATATATATATACGTATATATATACGTATATATATATATATATACACGTATATATATACGTATATATATATATATATATATACGTATATATATATATATATATATATACGTATATATATAGATATATATATATATATATATATATATATATATATATATATATATATATATATATATATATATATATATGTACCTCAGCCGCCAGCTGAGAGAGACTCTCTCAGTTGTCCCTTTAATATGGTCGCAAACTTACTGCAACATGGTGGCAGTCCACTGTAACATGGTGGCAGTCCTAAAAAATCATATATTTTCAGTGTAATTAGGACTGCAATCATGGTAGCAGTCCTCAAAAAAAAACTACGACCTCGCAGTCCTGAGAAAAGACTGCGACCATGACAACAATTCTCATAAAAACACTGCGACTTAATCACAGTCCTCATATAAAATTGCGATCATGGTACCAACACCCAAAATTGTGGTTAAAATTCAGTCACGTTGCGCCAGCTGAAAGGGCTATATATATATATATATATATATATATATATATATATATATATATATATATATATATATATATATATATAGAGAGAGAGAGAGAGAGAGAGAGAGTATATTATTTCAAGTATCTATAAACCAAAAGTCAAATGTTTTGAATACTTTTTGTCCATCCATCAAGCGGCATAAAATGGACGGCCGAAAGTAGTGAGTTGGTTAGATTTATGTCTTTAGACATATAAAGTCTCGATTCGGCCATTTTATTATGATCTAAACATTTAAAAACCCTATAAACTAATTTTTGTTAGGTTTCAAATGTTCTACATTGTTAAACTAACCAATTCACTATTCAGGCTTTCCGTTTTGTTCCTACTTGATGGATGGAAAAAAAATATTCAAAACATTTGATTATTAATTTATACATACTTAAAATAATATAGATCAATGTCAACGAAGTGGATGCCTAAATTTTTAATATGCCATGCAAATTTAGTTCAAAGAATCCTCTTGCCTAAAGGAAGTGACTTGTAGCTTGCATACTCAGCTGGCAAGCATAAAATTAATTAATCACTACCTAAAAGTGAAACCATATCTTATCAGACACAGGCATGAGACATGGGGTTCGGTTTATGTGTGTGAGCCACACACACATACAATAAGATGGCCAATCCGACGTTGACACGTGGACTGATCCTCTTATAATATGTTATGTGTGTGGGCCTCACACACATATTATAAGGGATTATAAGAGTTTCAATCCACGTGTCAACGTCGGATTGGCCCTCTTATTGTATGTGTGTGTGGCTTACACACATGAACCAAACCCAGGAGACATGGTACTCTTGTTTCGTACGTAGATTATGAATTTATTATGTACTGATGTGTCATGTCGTCTGTCAGTGCGTCATGGTTGTGTATCATAATTCGTTGCTGTAATACCCCGTTTCCGGAATACGTACTTAGTCGCGTATTCAGATTTTCAGTCGTATTTTTTCGATTTGTTTCCTGTATTTATTCTGTATGATGAATTCCTTATATGATTATTTTTGTTTTGGATTTGGATTCGTGGACACGGAGTCAGCCCTAGTCTGAACCGAAGGACCCGATCCTAGTATATTACCCGATTTGGCCTTTTCGGTGTTTAGATTTGACCGATTTCAGTTCCAAAGATTATTTTCCAATATTTTAGATTTTATATGATTTTCTGGAATTATCTTGGATTAAAAGGAATTTCTCCAAAACCGGTGTCGGCCAGTGCCGCTGACCGATTCCTGGATTTTTAATTCTCAAACGGTTTGGAATTTCTAAATGATTCTTTAGACATTATTCCTTAGAATCATATTTTCTACCTACATTCTTTTTCTGAGGATTTTATGATTTTATGAAAATTCCAACGGAGTCGGTAGATAACTGGTTCCGGGATTTTTAGTTTCAAAACTATAAGGTATTTCTTCAAACGGATTTCACTATTGGTCTTTATATATTATTATTGATTTTTGGTAATTATTTCGGGTCGTTCCGAGGTGCTTGAATTTCGGACGATTCCGGTATTTTTCCCGAAAGGTTTCCGCATCCGCAACTGAGTCCCGGGAATCCGCCACTTCCATTATTTTCATCTTCTTTCCCAAGAAAATATCTTCTCATTATAATTTCTTTTCCATTTTTCCTTTTCCTTTATTTTCTTTCCTTCCTCCACTAACCAAAGCCTTTTCCTATTTTCCAATAATTCCAATTTTCCACATAATCCCACTCACTTTCACCTAATCCCTTTTTTAAATCCCACTCATTCTCTCTCCCCCCATGGCCGGCCAAGTGGCCAAGAGAAGGACACTCACCTCACCTCCACTTTGCAATTAAGCCCTCCCCTTTCATTTAATTGCAACTCCCTTTACAAAATCCAAATCCCATATATACATTTCCTTTTCATTTCAATCCCTTTCTTTCATTTCTCTTCACCAAAAGCCAAACCCTAGCTTTCACCACCTCCATCTCCTTCATCTCCACCAAGGCAACCTCCACCACTTCTCCAACCTAGCTTCATCTTCTTCTTCCTTCATCACCATGGAAACCACCACCACAAGGTCAACAACACCAAAAGACTCCACCTTTCCTTTCATCATCAACCTCCATCACTTGGTGCCTTTTGGTGAGTAATTTTCATCACCAAGACTTGGTTATTTCTTAGCATGCTTAAGTTCACATATCATGTTCAATTATGCCATCAAAATCATATTTTTAGCCATCAAACACAAACCCTAGAAAACCTGTTCTGTATGCTGTTTCCAGTCGATTAGTCGACTTGACCTAGAACCTAGTCGACTAGAAACCCTTAGCTGAAACTTAACCTTTTCTGGAAACACAGTATTAGTCGACTTACCTTAGTTCCTAGTCGACTAGAGGCCCTTAGTCGACTACACCCTTGACCCTAGTCGACTAACCCTTCCTGGACCAGAAACCTTAACTCTCGGCCCTAGTCGACTTGACTATATTATTAGTCGACTATAGACTATTAGTCGACTACCCATTCTTCCCTAGTCGACTAATTTATCCTGAGACAGAAACCCCAACTTTCTATATCACAGACTTAGTCGACTTAAGTATCTGTTAGTCGACTTAAGATCATTATTAGTCGACTACCCCTCCAATCCTAGTCGACTAACTATTCCCTGAAACCAAACCCAACTCTCTGGAAACCAGTTCTAGTCGACTATACCAGACTGTTAGTCGACTAACTCCACTATTAGTCGACTACTTTTCCATCTTAGTCCACTAACTTTGCCTAGCCATCTTAGTTGATTCCTTTCTTGAACATGAACCTTACCCTCTAGACTTACATCACCTATAGGTATTACTTGACTTGTCTTTAGACACACATCATCTTCCATTCTTTCTCTCTCTCATCTTCACTCTACATATTTATATCACAGGTTGCGGCGCATCCCGAGCTTCCGTGGATTTCGGATATTTCGGTATATTGGTGGCTCAGGCGAGTGTTCTCACTCGCTACCCTCTTGCTTCTCATTCCATTGATTATGATAGTATTCTCGCTCTAGTCTTCATGTGTTGTATTTCATGCTTTATATCTTTTATTGCTTTATGCTATGCGTGGCCGACCCTTCGTGGTCGTTGGACTTGTTGGACTTTGGGTCATTGCTTTTATATTACCACTTGGCATTACTTTAGACCTGTTAGTTATGTGCTACCATTTGACATATGTATATCACCTGACATCTAGTGTGTTATCACCTGACCACTTGGCATGCTCTATGGCAAGACCCTATTGGTATGACCTGACTTACCCAGACTATTATCAATCTCTTATATGCTTGGTTGCTTGTTAATTATCATCATCCTGTCATGCTATCACTTTACACCCAGCATGATATACTTGACTTGTGATTATCATTCTTACGGGAACTTGACTTATTATCCTGTATCATGATCAGTGACTTGTTTTCCTGCTTTACATGCAGTGACCTGACTATGTTATACTTATGTACTCCTGATTCCTGATCATGTCTATTTCCTATTTTTCCCGTAAAGTGATAATTAAACTATTGAATCTTAAAATGGACCAACTTGTATTGGGTCGGGGGAAATATGCGGATATCGATATGTGTTCGTGTTTACAGTGGCATTAGGTTGTGCACTATATATCCGGTCTTACCTGTGGTACTCCAGGGGACCGAGGGGAGTGCTTTCTCCCTTTCCTGTTTACTGTCATGACAAGGGCATACATAAGTCCCTCCTGTTTAGCCTTGCGGCAGGTTCCGTCTTCAAGCAACGGAACAATCCTGGGCCGTGGTCCCGGGTATGTACGGGACCCACTGTAAACATAGTTCGTTGATACCCCCGCTAGTTTCCAATAACAACCTCGACTTGCTTATATATGGATGTATGTGAGTTGGCCGTACACCGAGACACATACCTAGATATATGGGTAAGACGAGTAATAATAAAGTGTCATAGTAACCGGCTCTTTAAGTTGTAAGTAGAGGTATGTGGAATGGGACGCATACCAAAGCCTACATCTTAAATAGCTATGAATTTGTGCTGTGCCTTACCGTATTTGCTTTTCCCGGACTTTATATCGGATTTCGTGTTTTATGAGTATTATGGTAGTTCGGATTGGTTTTATTCGGATTCCCTGTTTTATGATTATCATGCCATATCTATTCTTACCTGCTCTATCCTATCTGCCTCCTGAGTATTTCCTACTTGATATATGCATTATTGTGCTCACCTTGCTTCACCACTTGGTTTTGCTTCTACACTCGCCTGGGGAGTATCATTTGACTCCCCTGGATCCTCACGTCCAGGTCATGGAGCTAGGAGCGTGTGATCGGAGTAGCGCAGTGGTAGCGTGGATCCCCAGCAGGCCTTTCAGAGTTCCGTCCTTCCAGACCCCCTTTGTGCCTCTCGAGTTTTCCCTTAGCAAACTCGTGAGTGCCCTTTTTCTATTCATGCTTGTATTTTCCTTGTATACGTGTATGTGAGCTTCCTTTTATACTGTTCATATATATTGTATATCTCTTGTATTCCCGCATTTGCGCATCAGTGATATAACATTATTGTAATATTGTAATCACATCTGGTGATAATTCTGTAATTGGATATATGTGTTGGAATGTATAATGCACCATTTGCTTCCGTACTCTGATTCTTGTCTGTACTGATGCTTAGCGTATATACGGGAAGGTAATTCGGACTTACGTATATACGTTGCAGTGACGTCCCCGTATCGCCGGGATCGGGGCGTTACAGTTGCAACTTAGATGAAACAAAAAAAACAGAAAGTAAGAAAGAAGATGGACAGTCACAATTTCATTGTCTACACTGAGCCCCTGTTGCAAATTAGGGTCAGCCCGGAACTGCCGATCTCCAACCTGACCGCGCTGCTGTCAGAAGGCCGGCGGTTTGACATTCATCACCTACGCAACAGTAAATATCAGCGAAATTCCCCTGTGATTCTGTCATCTCTCTCTCTTTCTCTCTCTCTCTCTCTCTCTCTCACACACACACAAAATAAATAAATAAATAAATAAATAAATAAATAAATAATATACATACGTGAAAGTATCCAATAAGATTTATACTTCGAAATTATCTGAACTAAATTTGTTCTTGGGGAAAACCGGTGTGAGTTGACTTCAGATGTCGCATTGCTTGTTAGATGAAAACAATGAAAATAAATTAATACAGCAAATAATCCAAACCAGACATTGCAATCAGCACACAGAAGAATTCCATTTTTAGATAGAGCTATGAGATATCCACCCCTTTTCTTAAACCTCTTATATAATTTCTCTAATTGTTTTGACAATTAGGTTTTGGTATCTGAAGTCATAGTTTCGTGGTGCAGAGGTCAAACCGCAAAAACTGAAACCACAGCTTGCTCTATAAACATAATAGAATTTCTAAAAGTTAAAAGACCATCGTTTTAATTAACTCTACTCTAAGTAAAGTTCCTGAAACCATGAAATTTAAGTGAACCCAAACAATCATTGAGGTTTGTGAAACTTCAAGGTTTCAAAACCAAAATTTGTATATATACAGATTTAATTTCATTTTAACTTCAAATGAAATCATGGTTTCAAAACTGCGGCGCCAAACTAGGCCTAACTCTTTGATCCCTCCTGCCGACTTGTCTCAAGCTTTTTCATTATTATTTTTTATTCATTCAAATAAAATAGAGAGTTTTCTGCAAATGTTGGTTCTATATATAGAAGGATTTTTCACAATTTACCCTTTATTTAACCCATCCGTCAACGCAGTAAGTAGTCAAAGCAAAAATATTATTAATTACTGAAATGTTTAAAACTTCTTATTAAAAGAAACATAATAATTAAAAAGGGCAGCGTGTTAGATTTAAGTCAAATATTTGCATAACTATTAAAACTTGGCAGACTCCATATGTGGATTCAATTTCATTAAGAATTCCAGGATCCATTTGGGAATGAAACCTAATTTTTATATCTGATTAAAGGTTTTGAGAGGGACCAATCCTAAATATGATCTAATTATAATCTTATATAAGTTATATTTAGAAAAGAAACAGATGATTTACGCTAAATCAGAAAAATATTCTATCTAATTAGCTACTCGTTTTCAAATCCTAAAATCCATACCCAGACACAGTATAATTAAGATCTATATTACTCATTTTCCTCTAAACAAAGACTGTCATTTTAAGAATCCAAAATTGAAAATTCAGGTTTTGAGGTTATCATCCCATTGTTATCCTTTATGATAGTCCAGTAAAACTACAAAGAGTCAGCACATTGTAAAAAAAATAAAATCTCATTCATCAAGAATATAATTAGGGTATATAAACGTAAGAAATAGTAGCCCTATAAGTGTGCCCAAATCCTAAAAAAGAATAGTAATGCCTTACAAATGCTTATTGGTGGCCTTTTTTTATTTCTATATTACAGGCCGGCGGGCATTAATATTCATTGTCACTAGTATTTTTGGCCAAGTTTTTGCGCTAAGTTTCTCCATTGGCATGGCAACAGTTTAAAATATATTACCATTTTCTTTTTCGATTCATATATTGTTTGTGACATGTTAAAAAATATATTTATTGTGTTTTTTTTAAAAAGAATTATTCCTGCAATGCAGGAAGAACAATGGAGTCGGCTTGGCTGCCTTGGAGTCATGGGAGCTGATATCTGGGCATATGATTGCCTGTTCAAGAGCCGTGATGCGGCTGAAGATAAACGACTGCTTCCAGGAGACGTTCTTCGATGAGCAAGTCTTTGTTGTTCAACATCGGGGGTCTGTTAATTGTGGTAGGACTGGAGGGATCGAATCCAAATCATCTGTATTATTTTTTCAAAAAGTTAAGAACACAGAGATGTAAAAGGGATTTGTATTACTTGTGTTAGATGTAATCAAATATATTTAATGAAATGTATTCAGAATAGAACGATTTTCAGAATAGAAATGCATGTATATTTCTGAAATTGAAATGGTTGTCTGGATCTTACCCGATTTGTTTTTTACCTTTACCTTTTGAAATTGATATGACCATACCTCTTTGGAGTATTGATCTCTATCTCTGATATGGCTGGTTGAATATGGAGTGGTTTGACGAGTTTTGCGATATTGTTTCCGAGTGAGGGAGATCCAATCAGCGGTACCTGTAAACTTCTAGGGGCTCTGAGAGGGAAAAATCCTTGCAACAGAGTGGGGAATCCGAGTGAGGGATACTACCACAATAGAGGGTTTCGATCGCCTGTTGACTAATCGAGAGGGCGTAGGAGGGTGCTTGCATTGCCGACTCCGAGTGGGGGACACTCCCACAACAGGACGTATAAACATTATGGATCTGATGGGGGGGACACTGCCATCAGAAGGGGAAAGGAGGATGTGCACACAAGTATGCAATGGAACATCTTAAATAAATTGTAAATGTAATGAAAGTCAATATAAGCATAATATGGTGGATTAACAAAATTATGTATACTTAGTTTCTAATCGCACAACACCGGTACGTCAAGGGAATAATTCAAATAAGAGAAACCTCATGTATATACCATATAACTTGCGCATTATAGGCTAAATATACATAATTCATATTAATTCAAGACAAATAGTACATGCAGGCATATGTAAATATTATGTTATTGGAATAAAAGTGATTTTTTTCCAGATAATACCTAGACAATCAAATCTTTCCAGAGTGTTTAATCCATACCTCTGGTAGGATCGATTGGTTTGGAGTGTTTTGGCAAGCCAACGGTGTTGTCTCTGAGTGGGGTTAATCCTAAAAATAGTTGCTGCAAACGTGGTAGGGTTCTGAAGTGGGGGTGTGACCCATTGATAGATTGGGTGCGTCGACTTTGAGTGGGGTAGAACCTATCAACAGAGTGGCGATCTGGGTCTCTGAGTGGGGGAAATCCCAGCAGCAGAGTAGGAATTCCATGTGGTGGGCACTCCCACCAAATGCCCATAGACTAATCGAGAGAGAGCCCGTAAGCTAGTGCTTGCGTTGCAGCCTTTGAGTGGGGGGCACTCCTACTTCAGGATGTACAATCGTCAGGGACTGATGGGGGACAGTCCCATCAGAATAGCAGAGACTCCACGGAGAATACTCCCACAACGGAGGGTTTTGATTGCCCGTGGGATCACCGAGAGGGAGCCCATAGTGGTGCTTGCATTGTCGACTCCGAGTAAAGGACACTCCCACATTGGGACGTACAAGCGTCAAGGACTAACTCCCATCAGTACGGTGGCAAGGAACGGTTAGGATAAAACACATTTTATTTCATTGATTTAAAATAAAATACAAATACATGGAGTGTTATTGGTTGAGTTGCTTCCTTGTCTTTGGAGGAGGAATTGAGTCACTTAATTGTTTTGTACTGAGTGTTGCATGTTGTGGATGGCTAGGAGGCGAAGCGCTTGACAGTGATGCACTAGTGGCTACCCCGAGTGTTAGAATGTACCCTTTGAGAAAGCCTTGGCAGGCAAGATCTCTCTGGTATTATCGGAGACTTCTACAGTGAGCGATCTTGTATCCTTTGCTTTCGTGGAAGGAGCAATACCCCTCTGAGAGAGTATACTCATGTTGGATTGGCTTCAGGCGCCTGACTTCGACATTGAAGACCTCGTTGATAGGGGTTTCAACGGAGTGAAAGGCTTTTCTGATCTGAAGGCTCAGAGTGGATTAAGAGAAAGGACCGAGAATGCATGCTTGTTGTATGCAGGTTGCCCTCGATTCGGGTTCCTGACTCCTACAGTAGCTTCGTGTTGCGGTTTTGACTTTTCTCTGTCATCGTCGTGTTTGACGGAGTGGTTGGAGGAGCTCTTCATCGCTTCCTCCAACTGGATGTAGGGTTGAGCTCAGTATCTGAGCTCGCTCATCTGAGTGACATTATGCTTCAACAAGTGCTTATACAGGGAGTGAGAAACTTGCAGCTCGCTGATGAATGTGAGCACAGAGATGTCTTCACCGTAGTTGGAGACTTTAGCTAGCTGGCTCTAGAAGTAGCCGATATAGGATTTGAGCACCCTGTCTCATCTTAACAGTAAGGAGGTGATAGTTGTTCTTCTTAGCTTCTCGGCGAGAGGCATATTTGGTGAGAAATACTTAGGTTATCTTCTCAAAATTGTTAAGGGAATGCAGTAGTAGGGAGTAGAACTAATCAGAGGCCATACCTTTCAGACCAGACGAAAAGGTTAGGCACATAAGAGGATTGTTACGGGTATAGAGCACTATTTTGTTAAGAAAGTGCCTGATGTATTGAACTAAGTCATTCGTTCTAGAGTAGTAGTCAAAAGTCAGAGTCGCCGACTTCCTCGAAAACTTGTACTTCAAAAACTCTTTGGAGAAATGGGGAGTCAAAGGTTCTGACAGCGGCTTGTTTCGGTTCGCTCCGGAATTATAGTTTGGCCTCCTCGATCCGTCGTTGGATCAACTTGTCGAGTGCTCGAATGTCGAGAGATTCTTCGATTTCTCTTCAAGCTTAGCGGTGGCAAGCTTCTGTCCGAAAATGAGGCAAATCAGCCTCGTTTTCAGAGTAGTCTTCATGCAGGGAGGACATCGGTCTGGGTCGCCTCAGATCGCCATAGGCTCGACCTCTCTGACTCCAGGTTCACTCTCTGAACTTTTCTGCACCTGGGCATTTTGGAGGGCAGCAATCTGCTCTCGGAGTTGGTCTAATCAGATTTACTGTTCCTCCACTCTCTCCTCCACATCGGCGAATGTCTGAAGGATTTGTCCTTCGTACAACATCGATAGTCGGATGCTGACGGCTACCCCCTACGATGAGAGCCTGTACCCTCGGTGATGTGCTGTCATTTGACAGCAGGTGGTGGGATTGTTTCTCCAATGATGCTGTTAGGCTTGCCCTTTGATGCGCCATTGAGAGTGAGAGTTTGCTTTTTTGAGGCCATCGACTTTATGGAGAGAGGCTTTTTTAGGAAGGTTTTGGGTTGGATAGGAGAGAGATCTTGAGTATGAACTCAGATCTTAATGAAAGTACCAGTTTGTGGTGGATAAAAATTTGCTTAACATGGATTAGACCCACCACAAGCAAAGTTTGATCGCTTTCCGAGGATGTTACTTGTTAGAGCACATATGGAAAATACCTTTCAGGTTAGGAGCGCCGGTATAGTACTGACTTAAGACCCTCGAGCATGAGAATCAGTAGTCATAATGAAAACATGGGTGGACCGAGCAAAGGATTATTGCCAGTGTGTAATGATGAACTGGAACAGGAAACTTTCACTGTATTGGATGCGCTAGTACATGGAATTGCTAGTATAATGGAATAGTGGACTGGAAAAGGAAAACTTCTAGTGTCGTGGTGGTGGTGGTGTGTGTATGCTCTGAGGATTAGAAAGTGATTGATCTCCTTCTTCTAGGAGAAGAAAGATCATATGTACCTGACATGGATGCTGGCATGGAGACGAAATTGGCGAATAGTTATAACTGCACGATTTGCGCGTGCTGGATTTGTTGCAACGGCCGTGATCACTGGCTCTGGTTAGTTGGGATTGCATACCAGAGAATCTGTTGCCATATATAACCACCTGTTTTAATATATGTACATTACATATCTTCAATGTGGGGAGGATGATGTTGCGTAACGACAAATAGAGATTTCGGTGGGTTGTTGTTGAGAGCCTCGGACTCGGAGTTGGAGACTTCGGCTGCGGTTGATTCTGGAGTGATAAAGTCTTCGGAATGAGGGATACGGTTTCAGATTTGGGTGTCTTTAGAACAGGGGCTTAGCTCCGAAAAGGCCAAGAGAGGTGGAGAATCCGGGATGAATTCAGGGACTTGTGGATGTCTTGGGAAAAACTCTTGATAGGTTGGACACGTGTCATCATTGTAGCTGTGGTCAAATTTGACCATACAAAATTATTTTTATGGGTATATAAATTATGTTTAGAAAGAAACAAATGATTTACATTGGAATAAGTAAAGTGAATCAGGAAAAAAATCTATCTATTTTACTGTTGGGCTTGGACCCTTAAATATTCATACCTTGATGACTAACGAAAATGGAATCTATTATTTATAATTTTATAGATAAAATACCAGATTTCTGTTTAAAAATATAAACTTGAATATTCTGGTTGGATTTGCACCCATTAGCAAGTTATCGACCCCATTTGTCACCCTTAACAATAGTCCAGCAAAAGTACAAAGTGTCAGTTTATTGTACAAAATACTAAATCTCCTCCATCAAGGATATAAATAATTAGGTTATGCTTACAAAGTAGTAGTTCTATAACTGTGGCCAAATCCTAAAATCAATTGGAATGCCTATTGGTGTGTGGTGGATAAAACTCCGCCACAAGTGAATGGACGCTCCTGATCGGATCTGTGAGAGCACGCAGAGAAAAGACACATTTTAGATTAGACTAGGAGCATTGGTGTGGTACCGGCCTAAGTTCCTCGGCGTGAGAATCAGTAGGTGGAATGGAGGGAGGACCAAATAGAGAGAAACTGCCGGTGTTTTGTGGTGGTGGACTGACAAAGGAAAACTGTCAGTATGGTGTGGTGTGTGCTCTGGGGATTAGGGAAGCGATCTCTTTCTCCTTGAAGAAGGAGGCATATTTGTACCTGACAGAGGCAATGGAGTGGATGCTGATAGATGCGATTTTCAACTGATTAACTTGCTTCTGTTGATCTTCGTAACTGCCTGAGTTGAATCTTGGTAGCTGGGATTGATATGCTGGAGGGTTATCCATCGTTATCCCTAACTGTTTGATGAGTTGTAGGATCGTAACAGAGTCCTAGGTGAGTAGGGGGATAAAGGCGCTTAACCAGCAGGAGGATTCGTGCTGTCGTCTCCAAGGGTACCCGATGGGTGCCCGATAATAGAAATAAAATACATGAATTTTGCAATACAGGGGTGTTATTTGTGGAGGTACTGCCCTGCCTTTATTGGTGGGTGTGGATCACTCAATTACTTTGTACTAAGTGATCGCGTATTATAGTTGGGTAGGAGGCAGAGCACTCGGCTGTCCTGCACTGGAGGCTGCCTCAAAGGTGAGGATGTACTCTTTGAGGAAGCCTTGATGGACAAGTTCTTCTAGGTACCTCTGGAGACTCTTGAACTGGATTGTTCGGTGTCCTTTACTGTCATGATAACAGTAGCACTCTTCTGCTTCGGAGAGTGTAGGGACATATTGGATAGGCCTTGGGCACCTCACTCATAATTGATCTTTATGGCATTGAAGAATTCGTTGATAGGAAGCCGCAACAGAGTGAGATGTTATTCCATCTTGAAGTTTTGGGATAGATTAGAGAGAGGATCGGGAATGCCTGTCTTTTGTAGGCTGATCGCCCTCAGTTCTGGTTACCAGCATGGGTTAGAGCTTCGTGGATCGACTTTCACTTCTCTCTGTCGCTACTGCCTTTGAGAGACTGATTGACAGAGCTCTTCATTGCTTCCTCCAACTGAATGTATAGTTGGCCCAGGACGGGACCTCATTCATCCGAGTGATGTCGTGCTTAATAGATGATTGTAAAGCAGGTGAGAAACCTATAGCCTACTGATGAACATGAGCACCGAGATATCTTCACCACAGTTGGGCACCTTTGGTTTTGAAAGTAGCTGATGTATGACTTGAGGCTGTCATTAAGTCTCATTTTAACGAAGAGAAGGTGGTGGTTTTTCTTGTTGGCCTCTCGGCGAGAGGCATATGAGGTGAGAAACACCTCGATTTTCTTCTCAAAGTTATGGAGTGAATGTGATGTTAGAGAGTAGAACCAATTTGAGATCACACATTTCACTGGATGGAAAGATTAGGCGCATGATCGAATTGTTGCAGGAATAGACCACCATCTTGTCTTGAAAGTTCCTGATGTATTGGACCATGTCCTAGCCTCTAGAGTAGTAGTAAAAGGTCAAAGTTGAGAACTTCTTCATGAACTCGTACTTCAAGATCTCTTCGGGGAGAGGGGAGTCGGAGACTTTGGTAGCTGCCTGTGTCAGTCCACTACGAAATTGCAGCTTCGCCTCCAGGATCTCCTTTGGACCAAATCATTGAGGGTTCTGATGTCGGGAAACTCCTCGATCTTTCTCTAAGTTTGGTTGTGTTGAAGCCCCGTCTAGAAACAAGGAGAATCGTCTTCGTTATTGGAGCCATCCTCGCATAGGAGAGACTTCATGATGGGACCACCGACCTGCATATCCCGCTTTCCAGGTTCGTCCTCCAATTGCCTTTGCACCTGGATGCCTTGGAGGGCAGCACTTTGAGCCTGGTGTTAGTTGTTGAATTGATTCAATGCCTCCTATTCGCGATGGCATTCTCATGGTCGAAAGCCGCTTGCTCTCGATAGTGAACTGATTGGGCTTGCTCCTTCTTCATTTGCTCCTTCATATCGGTGAGAATCTGAAGAATCTGACCTTTGTATAGCAGCAGTTGGGCGCTGGTGGTTGTCCTCTGAGGTGAGGAGGAGTCAGCGTCATCTGTGACGTGCTCGCGATCAGTAGCGTGTGGGGGGACCATGCCCTTGACATTGGTATTGGTCTTGATTTTAGAAAGGGCACCATTGTGGATGACCATCTGGTCTACGGGAGAAGCTTTTTGAGGAAGGTTTGGGTTGGTAGGGGGAGACCTCGAGTGTAAACTCAATCTCTTAATGAAAGCACCGATTTATGGTGAATAAAACTCCGTCACAAGCGACTGGACGTTCTCGATCGCACCTATCAAAGCATGCAGAAAAAAGACACAGTTCACGTTAGGAGCACAGGTGTGGTTCCGGTCTAAGTCCCTCGGATGTGAGAATCTGTAGGTGGAAAGGAGGGATGATCAGGCAGAGGAACTGTCAGTGTGTTGTGGTAGATTGGCATAGGAAAACTGCTAGTATGGTATAGTGTATGCTCAAGGATTAGAAAAGCGATCTCCTTCTCTTTGGAGAAGGAAACGTAGTTGCACCTGACAGATGCGATGTAGTGGATTTAAATAGATGCGGATTTCAACTGATTGGCTTGAATCTGTTGATCTCCGTAATCGCCTGGTTAAATCTTGGTAGTTGAAATTGACGCACTCGAGGATTATCCATCGTTATCCCAAACCGTCTAATGAGCTGTAGGATCGTAACAAAGTCTTGACCGAGTAGGGGAATAGAGACGTTTAACTGCCTTCGCGATCTGCGAGATTCATCTTGATCTGCTGTGGGATGGAAGGAGTTGCTGTCATGTGGCGAGACTCTTGGATTGGAGTCAGAGTGTCTTTAAGAGGCGGCATGGCCTAGGGCCTGTTTGGTTGTTGTAACTGGCCGTAATTCGTAAGTCGTAATTGGTAAAGTCTTTTACAGTTGTAAATGAGTTACATGCATATAAGCTTTATGGTATTTGGTTGATAATATAAAGTTGTAAGTGGAAAAGTGTATTGTGTTTTACGGTGTTTGGTTGTCGTAATGTGTAAGTCGTAAGTGAAAAAGTTGACCACAAATTAACTATTTGATGATTTAAAAAGTTTTAATATTGCAAATAAATATTAAAAATGCTAAATATTAAAAAAAATAATATTAACATAAAAAATAATACAAATTTGCATGACCACAAAATTAACTGTAACTGGGCTATAAGTGATTGGTAATTGAGTTGCAAGTGAGTGGTAATTGGGTTGTGTACAGTGGCGGATGCAGGTGGGGGCGAGCGTATGCGGTCGCCCCCACTGGAGTTGGGTTAACTAAGCAAAAATTCAACTTGGATCATTTCTTCTGATCTCCACAAAAAAAAAAAAAACCCTCTAGTTTCTCCTAATGACATATTCTTAATCTCTCCTCTGGGGATTGAGAACTCTCACAACCTCTCTGCAATGAAGTTTATCAAGAATTCACTGCGTAATAGAATGGGTGATGAGTTGATGAATGATTGCTTGGTGACATATATTGAAAAAAACATATTTGACAACATTGTCAATGAATCAATCATTCAACGATTTCAGAATATGGCTCCTCGAAGGGGAGCATTATAATTTAGAGTGAGATATGTTGTCTTGAATGGGAGCTCCTCTATTTTTTTTGTAATATCAAAACTTGAAATATGTTGTTTGATTTTTATAAATTTTCAATTTTAGTTCAAAATGTTTTCGCCCCCACTTAGTGAAAATTCTGCGTACGCCACTGGTTGTGTAAGTCTTTTACGAATTACGGTCCAAACAAACGCCGTAGTTATAACTGGGTTGTAAACCATTTACGAATTACGGACTTTTACGCGAAACAAACGGCCCCCTAGTCGCAGTCGTGGGAAGTCTTCAGAGGGGGATTGACGGAGCCTTCGGATTGGGTTCATGAGAGGTGGTTTATGATCTTACTTCAGGACACGCGTCCCGATCCAAGCGGCGTCAAATTTTGACCACTACATGGTGGCCTTTTTTATTATTTTTTAATCGCCGGCCATTGTTCATTGACCTCAATAATACTTATGTCCAAGTTTTAGCGCTACGTTTTCTCTATTGTTGTTGGTATGAAGACAGTTTAAGATACTTCGACTACTATTTTTCTTTCGTATGTTTGTATATTTTCTTGTGTCTTTGCAATTATATAATCGATTTCAATTACAGGATTTGAGGGTAAAAATATGAGAAAATGTAGAGAAAATGTGGAGAAAACGGAAACAAAGAAAATTAAAAAAGAGGACTCTCCTATAGTCCATTGTCTATGTTTTTATGTGACAATAGATCCCTCCAACAAGTAAATATATAGGAAAAAAAAAAACATTGCACATTAATCTATGGTCTCATTTACCTTTAATTTAGAGGTATTAAAAGAAAAGAAGAGTAATTTAAAATTTTAAAAAAAAAAAATACCTCCAATGTATCCAGTGGCTGTGTTTCTATGGTACCGGCGATGTACAGTCCCTCCAAACATTACAAAGATATACAGTCCCTCCAAAATTTGACGAAGATTACAAAGGGTTACGTTTAAATAAACAAAAACTACAAAACAAATAGTCTGTATACAAGAAAAAGCCAGGCAAGAGGTAACATGAAATCTCTAGATTAATTCTACCCTATAAATACCTCCTCAAATAAATCAATCTCATCATCATTAAATCAAAAACAAATTAATATCAAACACAATGGCTTCCCCCATTCTCATCTTCTTCCTTCTCATCTCAGCTGCTGCTCTCCCTCTCTCAGTTCACAGCAGCGGAGGCTTCAGCATTGATCTCATCCACAGGGACTCCCCCAGTTCTCCATCCTACGACCCATCCCTCTCTCGCTCCGACCGCCTCCGTGCCGCGGCCCGCCGCTCAGTAGCCCGTGTCAACCATTTCCGTGCACTGAACCTCGAGGCTGCGGGCCCCGTCCCCGCCACACCCCCGACGGTCCCCATCGACTCCCCGGTCTTCCCCGACAACTTCGAGTACTTGATGTCCGTCAACGTGGGCACGCCGCCGTTCAAGATTATGGCCATCGCCGACACTGGCAGCGACCTCATATGGACTCAGTGCAAGCCCTGTGTCGAGTGCTACAAGCAGAACGATCCCATCTTCGACCCCTCGGCCTCCTCCACTTATAACACCGTCTCTTGCAACTCCAACATCTGTTCCGACCTCGACCAGGCCAGCTGCGCCAACGGCTCGACGTGTCAGTACCGTTACTCGTACGGCGACGGGTCGTCGACTGTCGGACTTCTTTCGACGGAGACCCTCACGTTCGACTCCGAGGGGAAGAGGACGGTTTCCATTCCTAGGATCTTCTTCGGCTGCTCGCACGACACCGAGGGGACGTTCGACCCCACTGACGGCGGGCTCGTCGGGCTCGGCGGCGGACCTTTGTCGCTTGTCTCGCAGCTGGGTTCGTCCATCGATAACAAGTTCTCGTACTGCTTGGTTCCTTACTCTGACACCACCTCATCCAGCCTGTTGAATTTCGGCGACCAGGCTGACGTCGTGGGTCCCGACGCTGTCACGACTCCGTTAGTCCCCGGCCTGATCGAGACTTTCTACACTCTATCTCTTGAGGAAATCAGCGTCGGCAACGACAAGGTCGGCAGTGGTGTAGGTGACATCATAATCGATTCCGGCACGACCTTGACGATCCTCGACAACACGATGATGGCACCTTTGGTGGACAAGGTGGCGCAGGCCGTCAAGTACCCGCGGGTGAAGGACTCCGATTTGGATCTGTGCTTCAATGTGTCGGGCGCTTCGGGTGGGAGTCTCGAGTTCCCGGAGCTGACTTTTGAGTTCCGCGGTGCGCCGGTGACGCTGCCGCCGATGAACGCCTTTGTGGAGTTGGACGCAGGGGTTGTATGCCTCGCCATCGTTTCGACCGGCGAAGACGGCGGGATCAGGATATTTGGGAACATTGCTCAGCAGAATCTGCACATTGGCTACGATCTTGGAGCGAAGAAGCTCACATTTGCTCCTGCTGATTGTGCCAACCTCTGAGAATATTGTTTCTAGGGTTTATCTTGTGTGCTTTCTTTATGTACGTGGGTTGTTGCATGAATATCGTTTGTAATTTCTTTGTTTGATAATAATGAACTTTGTTTCAATGTGGATTAACTCCAAGGGACCTCTTCTTGGATGACGTGCCTCCGTTTAGTCTACTTGTTCGAATGCTTGATCACGTTTAGTAGCTGTTCGAACGTATAAGAATCGCCTCAAGCGTATCTTGGTTGAATTACTTTTAGTTGATACCCATCGGTTTGCTACTTTTGACATCAAAAGACATTTTCGTTTTCTCTCTGATTTATTGTATTTTTGAAAGTAGGTGGTAGTTTTATGGAAATTATAGAGAAAGTTTGGTAACATGGTTGCCACATGAAAACTCTGTTTTGTCACACAGGCGGCTAAAATATTACATAAATCTACCACCTATTTTCTAAAAATACAATAATTCAAATAGAAAAAGAAAATGTCTTTTTATGTCAAATGTAACAAACCGATGAGTATAAACTATAAGCCATTTGTGGTGGGGATTTTTCATTGCAGACGAATGATGCTAAGCTGTAACAAGCGTAGAAGTGACAATCTTCATGGAGGGTCTTCATTTCGGAAATTGGGGCCCCTGATGAGCGGGACGTCCTCGCCAGAATAGAGCATCTGCGGCAGATAATCTCAGATCGTTGTGATCGTGGAAGATAGCTCGAGACATATGTGGGCTCGTTGCAGGACCTGAGACTTTCTCTTTGGCCCATACAAGACCTACTAAAATGTTGAGTTCATTGGTCGCTTGGGACGTTTCTGATGCAGTGGGACACGTGTCGTGAACTTGAAAAGGATCAAAATCCAACCACTACAGATGCCCCCTGCTTTCCTCTTTTTTGGAGTCTTTGATCGTGAAGGTGGGAAAGCGTAACAGACTTGAATTTTCAATTTGGGGCGGCTTGTCGTTTATGGTCAGGAAAAACAACCAACGCATCTCTTCAAATCTTGCGCCTTTAATGACACCCTTGCTCTGTATGGCCAGTTATCAAATCATGTACATGTTCAACGTGCACAGTAGAGAGATAACCATCATTTAGACTATCAGCTCATGTTGGAATATGTGCAACGATTTGATCTAAATCAAGGGAACACCGCAACAACTCGATTCTAATCCTCGTGGTCATCACAATCATAAGCAGATTCGTCGTCTTCATTCTCCTCGTCTTCTTGTTCATCACTTATTTTCTCATCTTCTCCCTCGTCGTCCGGCTCGCTGTCCTCTTCAGTTTCTTTCTCTTTTTGAGGGTGCTTTGGTTCATCGATAAACTTTCAGAATAGATCGTCTGTATCAAGCTCTTCTTTAGATCCATGTCGAGAAAAACCAGTAAAAGATATGCTCAAAGAAAGCGAGCCGCCAGCATCAGAGGACATGCTTTCATCAAGCATGTCTCTGTAAAGTGGCAGAGGAATAAGTTCCTCCTCACTAAGCCCCATGAAAACTTCATCATCCTCATGAAGAGGAGGATCAGATAAAATATTATTTGATGTAGTGAAATGGTCAAAAGGAGTGAAGTCCAGATTGTTATCAGATTCACTAGAATACCCTGAAGAAAGAGGACCGGTGGGAGAATGATTGAAATTGAAATCTGAGTGTTTAGAGGAAGAAGATGGGGAAGACATGATTCAAGAATGAATTGTTTCTGAAAGTTTTGAAATCAAATTGTAAACGAAAAGCACAAATACCTTTTTTAGATATGAGATAATATATTAGTTACAGGCACTATAAAAAGGTCAATAATGTGAAACAACATGAATAGTAATAATAATTGTTATAGGTGACGGTTGAGTATTCGAAGATGTGGTAAAAAAATTAAATATTTAATTGAAACAGTTATGGCGGGAGAATCCAAAGTGTTTCTTTACTTCCAGAAGTTTATTATGTGAACTACAAATTAACTTTTTATATAATATTTTTACTATATATTTAGATTACGTATGGTGCACATCTTTTCTTTATCGAGATTAATTTTAGTGCATCTCTTTTTTCGAGACTGTTGCTGTATCACGGTAGATAGAATATTAATTACTTCAATTAGTTCAGAGTAATTAATATAGTATTTTATAAGATGTGATATACGCGGACTGATCTCACGGTCGCAGGGCTAATCTAATTTGTAAAACGATCAAAATTCTGTTACATAAGGCATGTGAATAAGGACAACGACTATGGTCGCAGTGCTGAACGATAACATGTTTCGTCTGTTACTTGTATGCAAATAAGGAATGCAACTAGGGTCGCAGTCGTGATATAAAATTGTATGTTATATTATATTACGTTTGCGACCATGGTCGCAGTGATAAAAGGTCTGCGGTTAGGGTCGCACTCGTGATATAAGATTGAAAGTATTATTATACTATGACTGCGACTATGATCGCAGACTTTGCAAAATGATCAAAATTCTATTACATAAGGCATGCGAATAAGGACAAAGACTGTGGTCACAGTGCTGAACGATAGCATGTTTCGTCTGTTATTTATATGCGAATTAGGAATACGACTAGGGTCGCAGTCGTGATATAAAATTGAAAGTTACATATTTTTTGATTATATTTTTGAATGTATGTGTACTGCGACCTGGATCCAATTTAAAATATAAATTGATAATAAAACAATTTTTTAGTACTAAGATCGACCATAGTCGCAGTTCATTAAAAATTGCATGAAATATTATCAAACCAATCTGCAAATATTGTGACAGTTACGAGAATATCTGATTTATAAAATATCTGCAAAATAATTAATCATTGTATTTCATTATTTCTTTACACTGTACATTTGTAATTCAAAAAACAATATACGGCTGTCCCACATTAAATTTCATTTTTCTATTCATCTCAGTTTCTTTTATTAAACCTATATGAATTGAAAATAACACGAAATTAAATAATAAAAAAATAACAATTTTTTTAGGTTTCACGCATGTTTTTTACTTTTTACTGCTGCTATTTTTTTCTCATTATCTTGATCCAATCTTTTTTTCCTTTATATATTCGATGTAGAAGAATTAGGAATTTTATAACTGTAAATCTATTCAACAGAAAATTCTCTATAAATTACAAATATTTTAGGTAAAATTTTATTGTGGATGAGTTTTTACTAGTTTAGAAGTAAAAAGGGGGGTATTTTGGTCAATTTGATTGACGATTCTTTAGGCGGGATTTTTTTGATTTTTTTTGGCGCCTACACTCTGCCACCGATATGTGGCATAGATTCGGCCACGTCACCGCCAGCTGAGAAACTCTCTCAGCTGTTGGCTGAAGTACAGTGTGTGTGTGTGTGTGTGTGTGTGTGTGTGTGTGTGTATACATAGTTGTGTCATTCCGGAAGGATTCGAGATCGAATCCTTCCTACTCAAATACTAACAACCAACATTCAAATGCAAAATTCACTCTGTTGAAGTTGATCTATATTATTTCAAGTATCCATAAATCAAAAATCAAGTGTTTTGAATTCTTTTTACCCATGCACCAAGTAGGGAAAAAACAAACGACCTAAAAAGTGAGTTAGTTTAACGGTGTAGAACATTTAAAACCTAACAAAATTGATTTGTAGGGGTTTTTAAATGTTTAGATCATAATCAAATGGCCGGATCGAGAATTTCTATGTCTAACCAACTCACTACTTTCGATCGTCTATTTTACTTCGCTTGATGGATGGGCAAAAAATATTCAAAACACTTGATTTTTCGTTTATACATACTTGAAATAATATAAATCAACTTCACTGAAAACTCTCACGAGACAAAACTCGTCCTCTAGGAGTAACCTAGAGGTTTAACGGCTTGTTGCATGTGTTAAGTGCAATCGTGATTCCTACGAAAGTGAGTTAGATTAGTTTAGTTTTTCTTCTTCTTGTTTTACTCGAGTACGAGTAAAAGATAGGTATGAGGGTGTGATTGTTCACCAAAAGTGCATAATTTTAGTCATATTTTCATGTTTATTTTTTATAAAGCACTGCTATTTAATCATTTTATTGTTTAGTTATGTGCAGGCCTCCAAAATTAAAAAGAGAAAAGAAAAGAGCTCAAATAAAACCCACAAGTTAAAGAGAAGCCCAAAGAGCCTATCAAGCCCAAGTCAATTCAGAAATTAACCTATCCTAAATCAGAGATAAAGGAGAAAGTCAGTTTAAATTTAGTTGCTTGATCCCCAAGTCAAAGATAAATGAGAGAATTAAAGTTTAAAATTTTGGATTTATAAATAACTTGTTTCCTAAGTTATCTAGGAAACAAGGTTATTTTTAATTCCAGATTTCAATCGAGGATTTTAAGGATTTTCAGATGAATGGACGAGATGAAGTCACGCGTCAAAGCGCGTGCCTAGACTCCACAAAAAGACTGCTCCTTTTTTACTATGAAAACGCCGCATTTATGTGGCGCGTGTGTGATGGTTTGAGAGGAGTATTCTACTGGGACTCTACTATTGGTTATAAATACTTTTGAAGAGCAATATAGGAGAGGCATCTCTGAAAATCAAGTTTAGGATTTTTCTTTATATCATTTTTTCTTTCTGAATCTCTATTGTAATTTTTGGTTTTAGTTTAATTCAAGTTTGTAAATAAGGAATGAGCTATTGTATTTTGATGGTAATAACTCAATAAACAAGGTTTTTTTGTTCTTCTTTTCAATTTTCTTTTCATTGATATTTATTTGCTTCCTTTATATGCTTTCTTTATCTGTTTTCTTAATTTAGTCTTCAAGCATGAGTAACTAGATCTTTTCTCATAACTTGCTAAAATATCATCACCATTAAATCTAGTATCTAGTAGATAATCAGATTAGATCGTATGCATGCCTACTCCAATTCTTGTTCTTGAAGACACATTAAATCTAGTATCTAGTAGATAATCAAATTAAATTACTAAAATATTAATAGCAATCTAATATTAGTTATTAAAAATATTAAATATTATAATTTAGTATTAACTATTAAATTCAATAATTAATAATATTACATTCCAAATCAAAAAAATAATTTAATAATAAATAATTTTATATTAAATATTACTAATCTAATAATATAAATTATTAGTATAATTAATAAAAAATTTTAATCTAATAATTAAATTTAATCTAATAATTAAAAAATTAATCTAACAAAAAAATATTAATTTAATTATGATTAATTGTGCATATTTGCATGACCACAAATTTGACCGTTTGTGTTGTATGTGGACTTTAAATGAGATTTGTATGACCACAAAATTAACTGTTTAGACTGCAAGAGGGCTGCAATGCATTTTACTAATTACAACCCCAAAAACACAATAAATAGTTTTGTTGCAATTACATTGTACAACTTACGGTCGCTTACAGACCAATTACGGGAAACAAACACGCACTAAATGGAACCCTAAATGGAGGCACATCATCCGCCCAACCTGCAAACCGTTCTCTCTCTACTATCCAACAAATCCAATGCCTATAAATAAGAGATCCAAGAAGAGGTCCCTTGAAGTTAATCCACATTGAAACAAAGTTCATTATTATCAAACAAAGAAATTACAAACGATATTCATGCAACAACCCACGTACATAAAGAAAGCACACAAGATAAACCCTAGAAACAATATTCTCAGAGGTTGGCACAATCAGCAGGAGCAAATGTGAGCTTCTTCGCTCCAAGATCGTAGCCAATGTGCAGATTCTGCTGAGCGATGTTCCCAAATATCCTGATCCCGCCGTCTTCGCCGGTCGAAACGATGGCGAGGCATACAACCCCTGCGTCCAACTCCACAAAGGCGTTCATCGGCGGCAGCGTCACCGGCGCACCGCGGAACTCAAAAGTCAGCTCCGGGAACTCGAGACTCCCACCCGAAGCGCCCGACACATTGAAGCACAGATCCAAATCGGAGTCCTTCACCCGCGGGTACTTGACGGCCTGCGCCACCTTGTCCACCAACGGTGCCATCATCGTGTTGTCGAGGATCGTCAAGGTCGTGCCGGAATCGATTATGATGTCACCTACACCACTGCCGACCTTGTCGTTGCCGACGCTGATTTCCTCAAGAGATAGAGTGTAGAAAGTCTCGATCAGGCCGGGGACTAACGGAGTCGTGACAGCGTCGGGACCCACGACGTCAGCCTGGTCGCCGAAATTCAACAGGCTGGATGAGGTGGTGTCAGAGTAAGGAACCAAGCAGTACGAGAACTTGTTATCGATGGACGAACCCAGCTGCGAGACAAGCGACAAAGGTCCGCCGCCGAGCCCGACGAGCCCGCCGTCAGTGGGGTCGAACGTCCCCTCGGTGTCGTGCGAGCAGCCGAAGAAGATCCTAGGAATGGAAACCGTCCTCTTCCCCTCGGAGTCGAACGTGAGGGTCTCCGTCGAAAGAAGTCCGACAGTCGACGACCCGTCGCCGTACGAGTAACGGTACTGACACGTGGAGCCGTTGGCGCAGCTGGCCTGGTCGAGGTCGGAACAGATGTTGGAGTTGCAAGAGACAGTGTTATAAGTGGAGGAGGCCGAGGGGTCGAAGATGGGATCGTTCTGCTTGTAGCACTCGACACAGGGCTTGCACTGAGTCCATATGAGGTCGCTGCCGGTGTCGGCAATGGCCATGATCTTGAACGGCGGCGTGCCCACGTTGACGGACATCAAGTACTCGAAGTTGTCGGGGAAGACCGGGGAGTCGATGGGGACCGTCGGGGGTGTGGCGGGGACGGGGCCCGCAGCCTCGAGGTTCAGTGCACGGAAATGGTTGACACGGGCTACTGAGCGGCGGGCCGCGGCACGGAGGCGGTCGGAGCGAGAGAGGGATGGGTCGTAGGATGGAGAACTGGGGGAGTCCCTGTGGATGAGATCAATGCTGAAGCCTCCGCTGCTGTGAACTGAGAGAGGGAGAGCAGCAGCTGAGATGAGAAGGAAGAAGATGAGAATGGGGGAAGCCATTGTGTTTGATATTAATTTGTTTTTGATTTAATGATGATGAGATTGATTTATTTGAGGAGGTATTTATAGGGTAGAATTAATCTAGAGATTTCATGTTACCTCTTGCCTGGCTTTTTCTTGTATACAGACTATTTGTTTTGTAGTTTTTGTTTATTTAAACGTAACCCTTTGTAATCTTCGTCAAGTTTTATATTATTTTTGGAGGGATCCATGTATCGCAGGCACCATGGAAACACAGCAGATTACATTGGAGCTATTTTTTTAATTTTCAATTAGTCGTCTTTTCTTTTAATACCTCTAAATTAAAGGTAAATGATAACATAGATTAATGTGCAATGTTTTTTTCTATATATTTATTTGTTGGAGGGATCTATGTATCCTTGTCACATAAAAACATAGACAATGGACTACAGGAGAGTCCTCTTTTTTAATTTTCTTTGTTTCCGTTTTCTCCACATTTTCTCTACATTTTCTTATATGTTTACCCTCACATCCTGTAAATGAATCGATTATATTATTTGCAAAGATACAAGAAAATATACAATCATACGAAAGAAAAAATCGTAGTCGAAGTATCTTAAACTGTTTTCATACCAACAACAATAGGGAGAACGTAGCGCAAAAAACTTGGACAGGAGTATTATTGAGGTCAATGAACAATGGCAGGCGATTTAGAATAATAAAAAAAGGTCACAATGCACTGGTCAAAATTTGACCCCGTCAGAATCGCGACGCGTGTCCTGAAGTAAGATCATAAACAAACTCTCATGAACCCAATCCGAAGGCTCCGTCACTCCCCCTCTGAAGACTTCCCACAACTGCGACCAGACAATACCGCCTCTTAAAGACACTACGATTCCAATTCAAGAGTCCCGCCACATGACAACAACTCCTTCCATCCCGCATCAGATCAAATGAATCCCGCAGATCGCAAAGGCAGTTAAGCGTCTCTATTCTCCTACTTGGCCAAGACTCTGTTAAGATCCTACAGCTCATCAGACAGTTGGAGATAACGGTAGATAATCCTTGAGCGCGTCAATCCCAACTACTAAAATTCAACCCGGCAATTATGAAGATCAACAGATTCAAGCCAATCAGTTGAAATCCACATCTATCTGCATCACTACATCGCCTTTGTCAGGTACAAATACGTTTCCTTCTCCAAAGAGAAGGAGGTCGCTTTTCTAATCCTCGAGCACACGCCACATCACACTAACAGTTTTCCTCTGTCAGTCTACCACAACATACTGGCAGTTTTCCTCTCCCTAATCATCCCTCCTTTCCACTTACTGATTTTCACATTTGAGGGACTTAGACCGAAACCACACGGTGCTCCTAACGTGAAATGTGTCTTTTTTCTGCATGCTCTGATAGGTGCAATCAGGAGCGTCCAGTCTCTTGTGACGGAGTTTTATCCACCATAAACTGGGGCTTTCATTGAGAGATTGAGTTTACACTCGAGGTCTCCCCCCTTCCAACCCAAGCCATCCTAAAAAACCTCTCCTAGCACCGCTAAACCAAGAACCAGATGGTCATCCACAATGGCGCCCCTTCCAAAATCAAGACCAATGCCAATGTCGAGGACATGGTCCCCCCACACACTGCTGATCGCGAGCACGTCACAGATGTCGAGGGCATGATCCCCCCACACACTGCTGATCGCGAGCATGTCACAGATGACGCTGGCTTTTCCTCATCTCAGAGGACAACCACCAGCGCCCAACAGCCGCTATATGAAGGCCAAATTCTTCAGATGCTCGCTGATATGAAGAAGCAGATGAAGGAGGAGCAAGCCCGATCAAATCGCTATTTAGAGCAGGCATCTTTCGATCATAAGAACGTCATCGCAAACAGGAGACGTTGAAGTAACTCAACGACTAACACTAGGCTCAAATCGCCACCCTCCAAGGCATCCAGGCACAAAGGCAATCGGAGGACGAGCCTAGAAAGTGGGAGATGCATGTTAGTGGGCCCATCGCAAAGTCTCTCCTATGCGAGGATGTAACACCCGACTTAAATAAATCCGGATTATAGCCTTAATGATTTTCATTTAACCGGTGTAACAATCATGTTTAAACTTAATCCAAAATTTTTAGAAAATACTAGAAATAGATGTATAGATATATATATATATATATATATATATATATATATATATATATATATATATATATATATATATATGCATAAGTATCCTCTTTGGTACTTTTTAATACTAAGTATTTGGTACATAGTTAATAAAGGTATAATACTTGAGAGTACAAAACCTAATCATAATATCAATACCTAAATACATTATTTTCAAAAATATTTAAATTCTAGTGGTGTGTTGGCAATTTGTGAGCAAAAGAGGAGTGAGGTGGGCTTTAGCTAAGGTGCCTTGGAAATTGTAGGGTGAGGTGTCATGTTATTAGCAATTAGGGAAACTATTAATGGGAAAATAATTATTTCCCAAAACAACCAAACTTTCTTTTCCCCAAAACTTACTTCTTCTCCTTCTTCCTGGCTGTGAACGAAGACCCCCCAAATCTCTCTCTCCTTTGATCTCTCTCTCTCTCTCACCCCTTCGACTTCCACCCTAGCCCCGCCGCAGGAGGCGGCGGCCAGGGCGGCCACGCAACACCGGGCGCGAGCAGGCGCCGCGGCAGGCGCCGCGCGAGCAGGCGCCGCGGCAGAGGAGGCTGCGAGCGCGCGGCCCAGATCCCGAGCACGCGCGGGCGGCGCTGGGGGAGGCGCGGCAGCGGCGCGCCAAGGAGGAGTAGGAGGGGGGTTTTCGAGGTGGGATTCCGGGGAGTCCGCGGATTTGATTGGATTCGGATTTTCTTCGAGCAAAATTAGGAAAACAGAACCTAATTAGAGGTAAGATCCTAAAAATCTTCTTGGATTAGACTATGTTGTGTACCATTGTTTAATTATAAAATTATCTTGGTTTAGGGCTTGATTCGGCAGGTGATATAGACGGAGTTCTTCGCGTAGGCGTTCGTCAAGCAAGGTGAGTAAACTAAGTTTTTAATTAGATTAAATTTTGAAGTTGATAATCTTGAATAAATAAATGTTTGGGTAAATCACCATTTGAAATACTTGTATGTATATTGATATGTATATAATGGAAAAGAGAAAAAGACTTTATGTTGTGAAATTATAGGAAAAGAGAGGGAAATCACATTATGTGTAGTTTAGGAGTTATTCTCTCATAATATGTGCATTACCTAGATTAATGTTTTATTAGCATATTGAAGAATTGGGTAACTTTCATATTGGCTAAGTAAGTTAAAGTAACACGGGGAAATAGTTTAGATTGCATATAATGGAGAACGGCACGTGTAACGCCCCGATTCCACAGATACGGGGACGTCACTGCAACGTATATACGTAAGTCCGAATTACCTTCCCGTATATACGCTAAGCATCAGTACAGACAAGAATCAGAGTACGGAAGCAAATGGTGCATTATACATTCCAACACATATATATACAATCACAGAGTTATCACCAGAGGTGATGAATATTACAATAATATAACATCACGGATATGCGCAAATGCGGGAATACAAGAGATACACACATATATGAACGATACAAAGGGAGTTCACATACAAGTATACAAGGATAGTACAAGTATGAACAGTATAAAAGAGCATGGACAGTATAAGTATAAACAGAAGGGCACTCACGAGAAAACTCGAGAGGCACACAGGGGGCCTGGAAGGAAATGGCTCTGAAAGGTAGGCTGGTGATCCACGCTACCGCTGCGCCACTCTGATCACACGCTCCTAGCTCCATGACCTGGACATGTGGATCCAGGGGAGTCAAATGATACTCCCCAGGCGAGTGGTGAAGCAAAACCAAGTGGTGAAGCAGGGTGAGCACAATAATACATATATCAAGTGGGAATACTCAGGAGGCAGATAGGATAGAGCAGTTAAGAACAGACATGGCATGAGAATCATAAACAGGAAATCTGAATAAAACCAATCCGAGCTACCATAATACTCATAAAACATGAAATCCGATATAAAGTCCGGGAAAAGCAAATACGGTAAGGCACAGCACAAATTCATAGCTATTTAAGATGTAGGCTTTGATATGCGTCCCATTCCACATACCTCTACTTACAACTTAAAGAGCCGGTTATTATGACACTTTATTATTACTCGTCTTACCCATATATCTAGGTATGTGTCTCGGTGTACGGCCAACTCACATACATCCATATATAAGCAAGTCGAGGTTGTTATTGGAAACAAGCGGGGGTATCAACGAACTATGTTTACAGTGGGTCCCGTACATACCCGGGACCACGGCCCAGGATTGTTCCGTTGCTAGGTGACGGAACCTGCCGCAAGGCTAACAGGAGGGGCTTATGTATGCCCTATCATACAGGAATAAGGGAGCCAGCTCTCCCCTCGGTCCCCTGGAGGCCCACAGGTCAGACCGGAACATGAGTGCACAATACCTAATGCCACTGTAAACACGAACACATATCGATATCCGCATGTTTCCCCCGACCCAATACAAGTTGGTACATTTTAGGATTCATTAGTTTAATTATCACTTTACGGGAAAAACAGGTACAGGACATGATCAGGAAAATCGGGTGTACATAAATACTATATAGTCAAGTCACTGCATGTAAAGCAGGAATACAATATACAGGTCACTGATCATGACACAGAATCATAAGTCAAGGTCCCCGTAAAGATGATAATCACAAGTCAAGTTATCATGCTGGGTATAAAGTGATAGCATGACAGGGTGATGATATTTAGTAAACAACCAAACATAACAAGAGATGGATAATAATCAGGTGGTAAGTTATGTCAAGAGATTGATAATAGTCTGGGTAAGTCAGGTCATACCAAGAGGGTCTAGCCAAATAGTAGTATGTCAGGTGGTCAGGTGATAACACTCTAGATGTCAGGTGATATACATGTGTTAAAAGGAAACATGTAACTGACAGGTCTGAATAATAGCAGGGCAAGTGATAACATATCAGAAACCAAGAATACAACGACCACGAAGGGTCGGCCACGCATGGTATATGATGAAGAAACAAGCATATCAGAAATCAAGAATACAACGACCACGAAGGGTCTGCCACGCATAGCATAAAGCAATAAAAGATATAAAGCATGAAATACAATACATGAAGACTGGAGCAATCAATAAAATAGGAAAACAAGAGGGTAGCGAGTGAGAACACTCGCCTGAGTCACCAATATACCGAAATATCCGTAATCCACTGAAGTTCGGGATGCGCCATAACCTGATATAAATATGTAGAGAGAAGAGGAGAGAGAAAGAGTTAGAGAGAGAAAGAGAGGTTTAGAGAGAGAAAGTCTAGAGAGAGAAAATGGGATTTTTAGAGAGAGAAAGTGTAGAGAGAGAAAGGGATATCCTAGAGAGAGAAAATGGGGATTTTTAGAGAGAGGAAACCTAGAGAGAGAAAGTGAGTGATTTTAGAGAGAATCTAGAGAGAGTAGAGAGAGAAACCCTAGAGAGAGAAAGTGGGAATTTTTAGAGAGAGAAAGTAGAGAGAGAAAGAATTAGAGAGAGAAAGAGAAAGAGAGAGAGATGAGAGAGAGAGGGAGATGAGAGAGAAGAGAGAGATGAGAGAGAGAGGGAGAACAGTGAGAGAGAATGAGAGAGAGAGGGAGATGAGAGAGAAGAGAGAGAGAGAGAGATGAGAGAGAGAGAGAGAGAGTGCGGAACAGGGCAGGGGGCAGCAGCCCCCTGCACAGGCCCAGGGGCTTCCAGCCCCTGGCCGGGAACGGCCGCCGGCCGCCGGCGAAGCGCCGGCGGCGCGCCGGCGCTGGGGTGGCCACGGCCACCCCAGAGGAGAGACAGGGAGGGGGCAGCAGCCCCCTCCCTCCAACAGGCCACGGCCAGGGCTGCTGCCCTGGCCGGGCCAGACTCTGGCCGCGGCAGCGCGGCCAGAGGACAGAGGGGGAAAGGGGACGGGGGCCCGCCGGCCCTCGGTGGCCGGCGCAGGCCAGGGGTGGCCGCCGGCCACCCCAACAGTGAGGGAGAGAGAGGGAAAAGAAAAAGAAAGGAAAAGGAAAAAGAAAAGAAGAAGAAAAAAATAAGAAAAAAGGGAAAGGAAGGGAAGGGGCTCGCCGGGGTCGTTGGGCGGCGGCGGAGCTTGGCCGGAGATGGCGGCGTTGATGGTGGTGGTGGCCGGATCTCGCGGGAAGAGGAGAGAGAGATGGGGGAAATTGAGGAGTGGAGAAGAAGGAGGAGGAGATAGAGAGAGAGAGGATTGAGGGAGAGATTAGGAGGTGAAGGGAGAGAGAGAGAGAATTTGGGGAAGAAGGAGGAGGAGGAGGAGGTGCGGTCGCTGCACCAGGGGAGAAGAAAAGAAGGAGAAGAGAAAAGAAAAGGAAAAAAGAAAAAGAAGAAAGGAAAAGGAAAAGGAAAGAAAGAAGAAAAAGAAAAAGAAAAGAAAAGAAAAAGAGGGTGATAGGGAGTGATGGATGGGAGAGGGATTTAATGAGGGGGGTGAGGTGGCGTTGGTGGGAAAAAGGAAGGAAAAGAAAGGAAAAGAAAGAAAGAAAGATTTAAAAATAATAATATTAATAAGGTTGAAAAATCGACTATCTCCGAAAAATCCCCAAAAATACCCGGAGGTGGAAAACGGCATCCTGATGATAATATGAAATCGGTTTTCAGAAATAAAATCTCATTTTCAAATTAAAAATCCGGAAGTCAACCGCCGATACCGGTCTACACCGGGTCGGCCGGATTTTGATAAATTCCGAAAAATCCCAGAAAATGCATTAAAGAAGAAAATATGATTTTAAGACATAAAGTGAAAGCGGAATTCAGAAATTCAATTCCGTTTGTAAACTAAAAATCCTGGAATCAGTTAACTACCGACTCCGAAGGAATTTTCATAAAATCATAAAATCCTCAGAAAAAGAATGTAGGTAGAAAATATGATTCTAAGGAATAATGCCTAAAGGACCATCATGAAATTCCTAACTGTTTGTGAAATAAAAATACTGGAATCGTTATCTACCGACTCCGGTGGAATATCCATAAATTCGTAAAATCCTCAGAAAAAGTATTTAGACAAGAAATGTGATTCTAAGAAATAATACCTAAAGGACCTTCTAGAAATTCCAAGTGGTTTGTAAATTAAAAATCCGGGAATCGGTCAGCGGTACTGGCCGACACCGGTTTTGAAGAAATTCATTTTAATTCCAGAAAAATCTAGAAAATCATAGAAAATATATAATAATGGAAAATGATATTTAAAACTAAAATCGGTCAAATCTAATCACCGGAAAGACTAAACCGAGTAATACACTAGGATCGGGCCTTCGGTTCAGACTAGGGCTGACTCCGAGTCCACGAATCCAAATCCAAGATAAAACAATCATACAAGGAATTCATAATACTGAACAAATACAGGGAACAAATCGAAAAATACGATCGGAAAATCTGAATACGCAACTAAATACGTATTCCGGGAACGGGGTATTACAATCCACCCACCTTACAAAAATTGCGTCCTCGCAATTTCGTTAAGGGGCAAATTGAATACAAAGGGACAAAGGCTGGAATCTATACTAATTAAGATATGAAGCACTATAGGTAGGGCTCTCAAGTCAACTGAACAATAATTATCCTCCGCACTTCTGGCTGTATAAATCTCCGAATAATGCTGAATGATACTGATGATGTCGTGGCTGTGTAATAAATATACTGATGATGTCGTGGCTGTGTAATAATTTTGCTGATGATGTCGTGGCTGTGTAATAAATGAATAAAGAAAACCCTAATACTCCTGAGCATAATAATAAGGAAGACCGATAATTAAGAATCCCAACTGTTGTCTTCTGAAAGATAGCCAGATCAGATTCGATCTGGAGAATACCAAGCTTCATAGAATTTGCCGAGAGATCCCATAATAGCTTCATGCAGAACCAGCCACTACCTTCCTAGTCTAGTCATATCTTAAGATAGTATAAGGCTTCATAAAACCAAAACATAAAACCAAAACGGGGAAAGGATAGGAGTGATTTTGAAATCAAAGGAAGGATAGTCAAGAAATAGATAACTCTGCACTTGCAGTTGGAATGTATAACCAAGACTCATGTATTCCAGTTGCAAATCTCTTTACCATTGATTTGCCTTCTGGACGTACTGAGGAGGTTAGAGCCTAAGCTCTGATACCAACCTGTAACGCCCCGATTCCACAGATACGGGGACGTCACTGCAACGTATATACGTAAGTCCGAATTACCTTCCCGTATATACGCTAAGCATCAGTACAGACAAGAATCAGAGTACGGAAGCAAATGGTGCATTATACATTCCAACACATATATATACAATCACAGAGTTATCACCAGAGGTGATGAATATTACAATAATATAACATCACGGATATGCGCAAATGCGGGAATACAAGAGATACACACATATATGAACGATACAAAAGGGAGTTCACATACAAGTATACAAGGATAGTACAAGTATGAACAGTATAAAAGAGCATGGACAGTATAAGTATAAACAGAAGGGCACTCACGAGAAAACTCGAGAGGCACACAGGGGCCTGGAAGGAAATGGCTCTGAAAGGTAGGCTGGTGATCCACGCTACCGCTGCGCCACTCTGATCACACGCTCCTAGCTCCATGACCTGGACATGTGGATCCAGGGGAGTCAAATGATACTCCCCAGGCGAGTGGTGAAGCAAAACCAAGTGGTGAAGCAGGGTGAGCACAATAATACATATATCAAGTGGGAATACTCAGGAGGCAGATAGGATAGAGCAGTTAAGAACAGACATGGCATGAGAATCATAAAACAGGAAATCTGAATAAAACCAATCCGAGCTACCATAATACTCATAAAACATGAAATCCGATATAAAGTCCGGGAAAAGCAAATACGGTAAGGCACAGCACAAATTCATAGCTATTTAAGATGTAGGCTTTGATATGCGTCCCATTCCACATACCTCTACTTACAACTTAAAGAGCCGGTTATTATGACACTTTATTATTACTCGTCTTACCCATATATCTAGGTATGTGTCTCGGTGTACGGCCAACTCACATACATCCATATATAAGCAAGTCGAGGTTGTTATTGGAAACAAGCGGGGGTATCAACGAACTATGTTTACAGTGGGTCCCGTACATACCCGGGACCACGGCCCAGGATTGTTCCGTTGCTAGGTGACGGAACCTGCCGCAAGGCTAACAGGAGGGGCTTATGTATGCCCTATCATACAGGAATAAGGGAGCCAGCTCTCCCCTCGGTCCCCTGGAGGCCCACAGGTCAGACCGGAACATGAGTGCACAATACCTAATGCCACTGTAAACACGAACACATATCGATATCCGCATGTTTCCCCCGACCCAATACAAGTTGGTACATTTTAGGATTCATTAGTTTAATTATCACTTTACGGGAAAAACAGGTACAGGACATGATCAGGAAAATCGGGTGTACATAAATACTATATAGTCAAGTCACTGCATGTAAGCAGGAATACAATATACAGGTCACTGATCATGACACAGAATCATAAGTCAAGGTCCCCGTAAAGATGATAATCACAAGTCAAGTTATCATGCTGGGTATAAAGTGATAGCATGACAGGGTGATGATATTTAGTAAACAACCAAACATAACAAGAGATGGATAATAATCAGGTGGTAAGTTATGTCAAGAGATTGATAATAGTCTGGGTAAGTCAGGTCATACCAAGAGGGTCTAGCCAAATAGTAGTATGTCAGGTGGTCAGGTGATAACACTCTAGATGTCAGGTGATATACATGTGTTAAAAGGAAACATGTAACTGACAGGTCTGAATAATAGCAGGGCAAGTGATAACATATCAGAAACCAAGAATACAACGACCACGAAGGGTCGGCCACGCATGGTATATGATGAAGAAACAAGCATATCAGAAATCAAGAATACAACGACCACGAAGGGTCTGCCACGCATAGCATAAAGCAATAAAAGATATAAAGCATGAAATACAATACATGAAGACTGGAGCAATCAATAAAATAGGAAAACAAGAGGGTAGCGAGTGAGAACACTCGCCTGAGTCACCAATATACCGAAATATCCGTAATCCACTGAAGTTCGGGATGCGCCATAACCTGATATAAATATGTAGAGAGAAGAGGAGAGAGAAAGAGTTAGAGAGAGAAAGAGAGGTTTAGAGAGAGAAAGTCTAGAGAGAGAAAATGGGATTTTTAGAGAGAGAAAGTGTAGAGAGAGAAAGGGATATCCTAGAGAGAGAAAATGGGGATTTTTAGAGAGAGGAAACCTAGAGAGAGAAAGTGAGTGATTTTAGAGAGAATCTAGAGAGAGTAGAGAGAGAAACCCTAGAGAGAGAAAGTGGGAATTTTTAGAGAGAGAAAGTAGAGAGAGAAAGAATTAGAGAGAGAAAGAAAAGAGAGAGAGATGAGAGAGAGAGGGAGATGAGAGAGAAGAGAGAGATGAGAGAGAGAGGGAGAACAGTGAGAGAGAATGAGAGAGAGAGGGAGATGAGAGAGAAGAGAGAGAAGAGAGAGATGAGAGAGAGAGAGAGAGAGTGCGGAACAGGGCAGGGGCAGCAGCCCCCTGCACAGGCCCAGGGGCTTCCAGCCCCTGGCCGGGAACGGCCGCCGGCCGCCGGCGAAGCGCCGGCGGCGCGCCGGCGCTGGGGTGGCCACGGCCACCCCAGAGGAGAGACAGGGAGGGGGCAGCAGCCCCCTCCCTCCAACAGGCCACGGCCAGGGCTGCTGCCCTGGCCGGGCCAGACTCTGGCCGCGGCAGCGCGGCCAGAGGACAGAGGGGGAAAGGGGACGGGGGCCCGCCGGCCCTCGGTGGCCGGCGCAGGCCAGGGGTGGCCGCCGGCCACCCCAACAGTGAGGGAGAGAGAGGGAAAAGAAAAAGAAAGGAAAAGGAAAAAGAAAAGAAGAAGAAAAAAATAAGAAAAAAAAGGGAAAGGAAGGGAAGGGGCTCGCCGGGGTCGTTGGGCGGCGGCGGAGCTTGGCCGGAGATGGCGGCGTTGATGGTGGTGGTGGCCGGATCTCGCGGGAAGAGGAGAGAGAGATGGGGGAAATTGAGGAGTGGAGAAGAAGGAGGAGGAGATAGAGAGAGAGAGGATTGAGGGAGAGATTAGGAGGTGAAGGGAGAGAGAGAGAGAATTTGGGGAAGAAGGAGGAGGAGGAGGAGGTGCGGTCGCTGCACCAGGGGAGAAGAAAAGAAGGAGAAGAGAAAAGAAAAGGAAAAAGAAAAAGAAGAAAAGGAAAAGGAAAAGGAAAAGAAAAGAAGAAAAAGAAAAAGAAAAGAAAAAGAAAAAGAGGGTGATAGGGAGTGATGGATGGGAGAGGGATTTAATGAGGGGGGTGAGGTGGCGTTGGTGGGAAAAAGGAAGGAAAAGAAAGGAAAAGAAAGAAAGAAAGATTTAAAAATAATAATATAATAATAAGGTTGAAAAATCGACTATCTCCGAAAAATCCCCAAAATACCCGGAGGTGGAAAACGGCATCCTGATGAATAATATGAAATCGGTTTTCAGAAATAAAATCTCATTTTCAAATTAAAAATCCGGAAGTCAACCGCCGATACCGGTCTACACCGGGTCGGCCGGATTTTGATAAATTCCGAAAAATCCCAGAAAATGCATTAAAGAAGAAAATATGATTTTAAGACATAAAGTGAAAGCGGAATTCAGAAATTCAATTCCGTTTGTAAACTAAAAATCCTGGAATCAGTTAACTACCGACTCCGAAGGAATTTTCATAAAATCATAAAATCCTCAGAAAAAGAATGTAGGTAGAAAATATGATTCTAAGGAATAATGCCTAAAGGACCATCATGAAATTCCTAACTGTTTGTGAAATAAAAATACTGGAATCGGTTATCTACCGACTCCGGTGGAATATCCATAAATTCGTAAAATCCTCAGAAAAAGTATTTAGACAAGAAATGTGATTCTAAGAAATAATACCTAAAGGACCTTCTAGAAATTCCAAGTGGTTTGTAAATTAAAAATCCGGGAATCGGTCAGCGGTACTGGCCGACACCGGTTTTGAAGAAATTCATTTTAATTCCAGAAAAATCTAGAAAATCATAGAAAATATATAATAATGGAAAATGATATTTAAAACTAAAATCGGTCAAATCTAATCACCGGAAAGACTAAACCGAGTAATACACTAGGATCGGGCCTTCGGTTCAGACTAGGGCTGACTCCGAGTCCACGAATCCAAATCCAGATAAAACAATCATACAAGGAATTCATAATACTGAACAAATACAGGGAACAAATCGAAAATACGATCGGAAAATCTGAATACGCAACTAAATACGTATTCCGGGAACGGGGTATTACAATCCACCCACCTTACAAAAAATTGCGTCCTCGCAATTTCGTTAAGGGGCAAATTGAATACAAAGGGAACAAAGGCTGGAATCTATACTAATTAAGATATGAAGCACTATAGGTAGGGCTCTCAAGTCAACTGAACAATAATTATCCTCCGCACTTCTGGCTGTATAAATCTCCGAATAATGCTGAATGATACTGATGATGTCGTGGCTGTGTAATAAATATACTGATGATGTCGTGGCTGTGTAATAATTTTGCTGATGATGTCGTGGCTGTGTAATAAATGAATAAAGAAAACCCTAATACTCCTGAGCATAATAATAAGGAAGACCGATAATTAAGAATCCCAACTGTTGTCTTCTGAAAGATAGCCAGATCAGATTCGATCTGGAGAATACCAAGCTTCATAGAATTTGCCGAGAGATCCCATAATAGCTTCATGCAGAACCAGCCACTACCTTCCTAGTCTAGTCATATCTTAAGATAGTATAAGGCTTCATAAAACCAAAACATAAAACCAAAACGGGGAAAGGATAGGAGTGATTTTGAAATCAAAGGAAGGATAGTCAAGAAATAGATAACTCTGCACTTGCAGTTGGAATGTATAACCAAGACTCATGTATTCCAGTTGCAAATCTCTTTACCATTGATTTGCCTTCTGGACGTACTGAGGAGGTTAGAGCCTAAGCTCTGATACCAACCTGTAACGCCCCGATTCCACAGATACGGGGACGTCACTGCAACGTATATACGTAAGTCCGAATTACCTTCCCGTATATACGCTAAGCATCAGTACAGACAAGAATCAGAGTACGGAAGCAAATGGTGCATTATACATTCCAACACATATATATACAATCACAGAGTTATCACCAGAGGTGATGAATATTACAATAATATAACATCACGGATATGCGCAAATGCGGGAATACAAGAGATACACACATATATGAACGATACAAAGGGAGTTCACATACAAGTATACAAGGATAGTACAAGTATGAACAGTATAAAAGAGCATGGACAGTATAAGTATAAACAGAAGGGCACTCACGAGAAAACTCGAGAGGCACACAGGGGGCCTGGAAGGAAATGGCTCTGAAAGGTAGGCTGGTGATCCACGCTACCGCTGCGCCACTCTGATCACACGCTCCTAGCTCCATGACCTGGACATGTGGATCCAGGGGAGTCAAATGATACTCCCCAGGCGAGTGGTGAAGCAAAACCAAGTGGTGAAGCAGGGTGAGCACAATAATACATATATCAAGTGGGAATACTCAGGAGGCAGATAGGATAGAGCAGTTAAGAACAGACATGGCATGAGAATCATAAAACAGGAAATCTGAATAAAACCAATCCGAGCTACCATAATACTCATAAAACATGAAATCCGATATAAAGTCCGGAAAAGCAAATACGGTAAGGCACAGCACAAATTCATAGCTATTTAAGATGTAGGCTTTGATATGCGTCCCATTCCACATACCTCTACTTACAACTTAAAGAGCCGGTTATTATGACACTTTATTATTACTCGTCTTACCCATATATCTAGGTATGTGTCTCGGTGTACGGCCAACTCACATACATCCATATATAAGCAAGTCGAGGTTGTTATTGGAAACAAGCGGGGGTATCAACGAACTATGTTTACAGTGGGTCCCGTACATACCCGGGACCACGGCCCAGGATTGTTCCGTTGCTAGGTGACGGAACCTGCCGCAAGGCTAACAGGAGGGGCTTATGTATGCCCTATCATACAGGAATAAGGGAGCCAGCTCTCCCCTCGGTCCCCTGGAGGCCCACAGGTCAGACCGGAACATGAGTGCACAATACCTAATGCCACTGTAAACACGAACACATATCGATATCCGCATGTTTCCCCCGACCCAATACAAGTTGGTACATTTTAGGATTCATTAGTTTAATTATCACTTTACGGGAAAAACAGGTACAGGACATGATCAGGAAAATCGGGTGTACATAAATACTATATAGTCAAGTCACTGCATGTAAAGCAGGAATACAATATACAGGTCACTGATCATGACACAGAATCATAAGTCAAGGTCCCCGTAAAGATGATAATCACAAGTCAAGTTATCATGCTGGGTATAAAGTGATAGCATGACAGGGTGATGATATTTAGTAAACAACCAAACATAACAAGAGATGGATAATAATCAGGTGGTAAGTTATGTCAAGAGATTGATAATAGTCTGGGTAAGTCAGGTCATACCAAGAGGGTCTAGCCAAATAGTAGTATGTCAGGTGGTCAGGTGATAACACTCTAGATGTCAGGTGATATACATGTGTTAAAAGGAAACATGTAACTGACAGGTCTGAATAATAGCAGGGCAAGTGATAACATATCAGAAACCAAGAATACAACGACCACGAAGGGTCGGCCACGCATGGTATATGATGAAGAAACAAGCATATCAGAAATCAAGAATACAACGACCACGAAGGGTCTGCCACGCATAGCATAAAGCAATAAAAGATATAAAGCATGAAATACAATACATGAAGACTGGAGCAATCAATAAATAGGAAAACAAGAGGGTAGCGAGTGAGAACACTCGCCTGAGTCACCAATATACCGAAATATCCGTAATCCACTGAAGTTCGGGATGCGCCATAACCTGATATAAATATGTAGAGAGAAGAGGAGAGAGAAAGAGTTAGAGAGAGAAAGAGAGGTTTAGAGAGAGAAAGTCTAGAGAGAGAAAATGGGATTTTTAGAGAGAGAAAGTGTAGAGAGAGAAAGGGATATCCTAGAGAGAGAAAATGGGGATTTTTAGAGAGAGGAAACCTAGAGAGAGAAAGTGAGTGATTTTAGAGAGAATCTAGAGAGAGTAGAGAGAGAAACCCTAGAGAGAGAAAGTGGGAATTTTTAGAGAGAGAAAGTAGAGAGAGAAAGAATTAGAGAGAGAAAGAGAAAGAGAGAGAGATGAGAGAGAGAGGGAGATGAGAGAGAAGAGAGAGATGAGAGAGAGAGGGGAGAACAGTGAGAGAGAATGAGAGAGAGAGGGAGATGAGAGAAGAGAGAGAAGAGAGAGATGAGAGAGAGGAGAGAGAGTGCGGAACAGGGCAGGGGCAGCAGCCCCCTGCACAGGCCCAGGGGCTTCCAGCCCCTGGCCGGGAACGGCCGCCGGCCGCCGGCGAAGCGCCGGCGGCGCGCCGGCGCTGGGGTGGCCACGGCCACCCCAGAGGAGAGACAGGGAGGGGGCAGCAGCCCCCTCCCTCCAACAGGCCACGGCCAGGGCTGCTGCCCTGGCCGGGCCAGACTCTGGCCGCGGCAGCGCGGCCAGAGGACAGAGGGGGAAAGGGGACGGGGCCCGCCGGCCCTCGGTGGCCGGCGCAGGCCAGGGGTGGCCGCCGGCCACCCCAACAGTGAGGGAGAGAGAGGGAAAAGAAAAAGAAAGGAAAAGGAAAAAGAAAAGAAGAAGAAAAAATAAGAAAAAAAAGGGAAAGGAAGGGAAGGGGCTCGCCGGGGTCGTTGGGCGGCGGCGGAGCTTGGCCGGAGATGGCGGCGTTGATGGTGGTGGTGGCCGGATCTCGCGGGAAGAGGAGAGAGAGATGGGGGAAATTGAGGAGTGGAGAAGAAGGAGGAGGAGATAGAGAGAGAGAGGATTGAGGGAGAGATTAGGAGGTGAAGGGAGAGAGAGAGAGAATTTGGGGAAGAAGGAGGAGGAGGAGGAGGTGCGGTCGCTGCACCAGGGGAGAAGAAAAGAAGGAGAAGAGAAAAGAAAAGGAAAAAAGAAAAAGAAGAAAAGGAAAAGGAAAAGGAAAAGAAAGAAGAAAAAGAAAAAGAAAAAGAAAAAGAAAAAGAGGGTGATAGGGAGTGATGGATGGGAGAGGGATTTAATGAGGGGGGTGAGGTGGCGTTGGTGGGAAAAAGGAAGGAAAAGAAAGGAAAAGAAAGAAAGAAAGATTTAAAAATAATAATATAATAATAAGGTTGAAAAATCGACTATCTCCGAAAAATCCCCAAAAATACCCGGAGGTGGAAAACGGCATCCTGATGAATAATATGAAATCGGTTTTCAGAAATAAAATCTCATTTTCAAATTAAAAATCCGGAAGTCAACCGCCGATACCGGTCTACACCGGGTCGGCCGGATTTTGATAAATTCCGAAAAATCCCAGAAAATGCATTAAAGAAGAAAATATGATTTTAAGACATAAAGTGAAAGCGGAATTCAGAAATTCAATTCCGTTTGTAAACTAAAAATCCTGGAATCAGTTAACTACCGACTCCGAAGGAATTTTCATAAAATCATAAAATCCTCAGAAAAAGAATGTAGGTAGAAAATATGATTCTAAGGAATAATGCCTAAAGGACCATCATGAAATTCCTAACTGTTTGTGAAATAAAAATACTGGAATCGGTTATCTACCGACTCCGGTGGAATATCCATAAATTCGTAAAATCCTCAGAAAAAGTATTTAGACAAGAAATGTGATTCTAAGAAATAATACCTAAAGGACCTTCTAGAAATTCCAAGTGGTTTGTAAATTAAAAATCCGGGAATCGGTCAGCGGTACTGGCCGACACCGGTTTTGAAGAAATTCATTTTAATTCCAGAAAAATCTAGAAAATCATAGAAAATATATAATAATGGAAAATGATATTTAAAACTAAAATCGGTCAAATCTAATCACCGGAAAGACTAAACCGAGTAATACACTAGGATCGGGCCTTCGGTTCAGACTAGGGCTGACTCCGAGTCCACGAATCCAAATCCAAGATAAAACAATCATACAAGGAATTCATAATACTGAACAAATACAGGGAACAAATCGAAAAATACGATCGGAAAATCTGAATACGCAACTAAATACGTATTCCGGGAACGGGGTATTACAGCACGGAGTCTTATGTGGTATATGTATGTTTATACCGTTATGTTAGCTAGATATTATAGGTGCGCAATATCGGACTAGGTTTGGTAGCGTGGAATAATAAGGGGGATATATGTCAATACTATGTATGTACTTGATATGTAAATATTTGGCGTTGGGTGACACTTTCATTATAAAAGAATAAGATGGGTACATTAGAAGGTTTATATATCTATATAAATGCTAACTCCTACAAGCGTATGGTTTGCCTACTTTTCGTAGTAAATGAAATGTTTATGTGAAATTGTATGTTATATTGAATGAGTTATATTTTGTATTTATTATTTGGAGGAAGGGGCCGAGTAAGAACCGGCAGGAGGGGGAAGACGGTGAAATTTGCATTATGTATATATGTATATATTATTAGGAGGAAGGGGCCGAGTAAGAACCGGCAGGAGGGGGAAGACGGTGAAACTTGCATTATGTATATATGTATATATTATTGGAGGAAGGGGCCGAGCGAGAACCGGTAGGAGGGGGAAGACGGTGATAACCGTATCATTAGTACTTATGTATGTGTATATATTATTTGGAGGAAGGGGCCGAGCGAGAACCGGTAGGAGGGGGAAGACGGTGATAATCATATTATGTGTATGCATGTAATATATATATATATTCATTGGAGGAAGGGGCCGAACGGGAGCCGGCAGAAGGGGGAAGTCGGTGACAATTATATTTATTTCTATTGTGTGCTAAAATATGATAGTGATAAACTTTATTAAATTTTTCATGGTAGTTGAGACATCTATCTTAAAAATTGGAGTATGTAAGAGTACGGTGAGAATAAATTAATAACTTCTGGACCAACTTAAAACCACTTGGCATATGAAATTAGATTGGTAAATTTTAGATGATTTACTCACTGAGCTTTCAAGCTCATGCCTTTATTCCTTTTGTAAATTTCAGGTTTGGACAAGGGTAAGAAGCTAATGTAGGTTCTAAAATCTTATGGATATGGATTGATCGTCCCCTCTCATGTCTTACTTGTGATCAATATCTACTTCATATCTTGTCTACTTTTGAAACTGCTTATTGTATCTATATGTGGGAATTTGATGTATGAAAGAAGATTTTAAGTGTTGTGAATGTAAGTATAAACTCTATGTGTGGCCATTTGGACATGAACTTGACAAGTAACCTTAGTTGCATGTATGGAAGAACTTGGACATTGTTATGGTAAGTACGAGATGTTGTGGGAATGAATGTTGTAATTCTTTGGTGTATGACGGATGAATGCAAGGTTATGTAAGGAGATTTTCTTTTACTTATGTTATATAAGTAGGCAATTTGTGCCGAAATGAAATATTGGTATTGTTGGGTCCATTGTGGACATTTATTGTTGTGGTGTAGTATGGCATGGTCTATATTTTAGGGGAGGTGCTGCCGAAATTTCGAAGAAATATTGTTTTATTAGTCCGATATTATTAGATATTACTGGGACCGTTACAGTTGGTATCAGAGCAAAGGTTTTAGACTAGAGATGGACTAATTTTAGGGTTGTATGCACACTACATGATTGTTAGTGGGAGCACTAGGTAGGTTACTATTAGACCATGAAACTTTAAGTGTATGGGATCCCTGAAATATATGATATTTGCCTGTTCTCCTACGTTCTAATTCGGGTACCCGCATACTCTAATTTGAACGGATCCTACGAGAGGTGCGGGCCTATCGTGTGGATCTCCAGTGGTATGGGACACTGAGACTGGAGAGTAAGTAAAATATCAGATAATCAGGGGTAACTCAACTAGAAGGTACTTGAAATTGGTAAAATAATTGCAAGCTTTTTCAATTGATATATGTGTATAGATATGTGTGATTAATCTATCATGTTTTGAGGATTGGGAAGGAAAACAAGCTAACATTAAACCTTATCCTTTCAGATGGGAGATTCTGACACGCCCGAGTTGTCATCAGAGGGCTCAGAGATGGAAAGTCAGAGTTGGATTGCAAATAGTATGGACTGGGACTATGAGTCTAATGAAACGGATCCAAAGACTATCTTTAATGGACCCAAAGGTAGTACCAACGTGATGGGGGTAGCAAAACGCAACAAAGAGAATACCATTGTAGGCTGTCTAAAATGACTAACAGACCAGCCATTAAGGAAGCAGAGTCTCAAGCTCTAGACGCGAGAAATCGATGCTCGCGTCTCAGCATTAAGACGCGTTGGCTCTACACCCGCGTCACAACATTCAGACGCGTCGGCTCGAAGCCCGCGTCTCAGCATCAAGGCACGTCGGCCCGACGCCCGCGCCTCAGCATCCAGACGTGAAGGCCCGAAGCCCGCGTCTCAAACTTCAAGGCGCGTTTGGCTCGACGCCCGCGTCTCAAACTTCAAGGCGCGTTCGGCCCAACGCCCGCGTCTCAGTTGCAACTGCCCTGATTGCGGGGCCAGTCACCGCGCATGTAGCGGGTAGTGGCCCCTCATTCGGGAGCGTTTTCAGGAGGCACCTTCACCCCCTGAGATCCCTATAAATAGCCTTGTTTGCTATGAAGAGAGGATCGGAGTTTTTGGAGAGACACACAGGGATAGAGGCTTGAGAGGATCGAAGCTTGGCAGAAGATCAGAGTTTTGAAGAGAGAGAGCTTTGAGATAGGGCATCATCAAAATCGATCGAATCCAGGCAGAAGGATCATCAAGAGAGAAGCACGACTCTTCAGCGAGCTTACTGAGTACTAGCCGCTCTTCGCCTACCTCCTCTTTGAGAGTTTTGGTAGACGGAGCTGAGTTACTCTTTCTACCGACCGAAAGAAGACCCCCGACGGTCCAGGACGGTCATCTGGTCAACGGAGAACAAGATTCACTCTCCATCGCCACACGAAGAACCCAGCTTAAACAAAGGGAAGATTCAGACATCCTCCCTCCCTTGTAACTGGAAAAGAGGGAAGAGTAGTTCTTTTGGTTGTAATCGTTTCGCTTGAATCAAGGAAATCTTTTACAGCTAAAACCACTTTCTCAGACCACCAAACTTTTCCGGCCCCTACAACCATCAAGGATGCCGAGAGTGTTATGAGGAGTATACCAAGGATCGAGGAACAGGAAGGCGCACCTGATGCTGAGGTGGAGTCCCTGGGAAGATGTTTTATGGGGGTATTTGGTGGAATTCAAGTTGGATTGAAGATATGGACCTATATGACGATCATGAGTACTGGAGATGCGGGGATGACAGTGTAATAGAAGAGAATCCAGAAGAGGATCCCGAGGAAGAAGAGGATCCCGAAGAAGAAGAGGATTCCGAGGAAGAAGACCCGAAGAAGACCCCGAGGAAGAGGATCCAGAAGAAGATCCAGAAGAAGGAGTCCATAAGGGGGAAGCCTCAGCCGGTGATAGTATGGACAAAAGCTTTGCTGACTCAAACACCACTCCTTGAAGTCGGGGGCTAGGGCATAGCATTTTGAGAGGATAAATATTTGGACTTCCATGTTTAGAACTTTTTGGGAAGGGTCTTGTTTGTTCTAATCAAATGTGCAGAAAGGACATATCTTAGTTTGTGCGCTTGTACCTTTTGTATGAATATAATCATTTCATGTAAATCTTGTAAGCAAATCTTTTGAAGTTATAATAGTAATAGCATTTTGTATATGAAACTTTCGTATTTCAAAGAATTTTGTTGATAACCAGAATTGTTAAATTTTCTAGGTAGTAATGGATCTAAATTTTCCCCCGCCGGATACAAATTCTGAGGAGAACGCTCCACCCCACAGTACAGTTGGGAGTGTCCATCCTCTGACCCATCAGGAGATTTCGATGGATCGATTCAATACGGATCGGAGAGCCCCAGACCGGATGCCGGATTGGTTGATGCAGTTAACCACTGTAAACAATCCACGCAGGGCTCTAGAGCAATTTCAAAAATTGAACCCTCCGCCATACAAAGGAGGAGCAGACCCAATTCAAGCAGAGGAGTGGCTTCGTCAAATTTGTAAAATACTAGATGTGATGGAATGCACCGAGGATCAAAGGGTATCATTCACTTCTTTTATGTTCCAAGGCGAGGCGGAACATTGGTGGGAAGTGGTTAAAACAGGAGCCAAATCCCTAGGAGAAGAAATTTCTTGGAAATTCTTGGTCAAAAAGTTCAATGAGAAATATATACCCGGAGTAGTGAGGGACAAGCTCGCGATAGAATTTCAAGAATTAAAGCAAAATCTATTGACGGTGAATCAGTATGAAATCAAATTCACCCAACTATCAAGGTATGCTGGTAAGTTGGTGTCTGAAGAAGAAGACAGGACAAAAAGATTTGTACGGGGTTTGAGGCCGGAAATCAGGAGCCAACTAGTTCCATTTCAACTACAAATTTACAGTCAGGCAGTGGAGAAGGCTCTAGAAGTTGAAAGGGACCTGCAAGAAAATCAGGATGTAAGAACTAGAGAGTTGCCATCAGCCAAACGCTTCCGATATCTCAGCACACCAAGAAGTGGATCCACCAACTTCAGGTTCGGAGGAGGAACTGGACCTTCGTCAACATCAACTCCAAGAATGATGGCAGACTCGTGGCCCAGGAATGCAGGATCTTTTCAAAACTCGCCACATGCATCTTATCCGCGTCAAAATTTCACGGGAGGAACGTGGTGTCCTAGATGCAACCGTAATCACACAGGAAGCTGCCTGGTAAACAAACAGTATTTTGCCTGCGGCCAAATGGGCCACATGAGGAGGGATTGTCCGACACTTCGAGGACCTACTGGTGCTGTTAGGGGAACAGGCAGGCGGACCGCAGGCATCGCCCCGACAAATGGATCATCAGGAGCTTTTCGGCGATCTGGCAACACATTTCGACCAACCATGACGCAAGCTTCAGTGCAACAACCCAGGGTTCAAGGAAGGATGAATGCTTTAACCCAACAAGAAGTCCGGGCATCTAACACAGTGGTTGAAGGTACTATTTACTTATCTGGAGCAATCGCTCGAGCATTATTTGATTCCGGTGCCACACATTCGTTTATTTCCTCATCTTTTGCCTCAAAAATTAATAAGATACCCGAACCCTTGAGTTTTCAACTGGCGGTGTCCACCCCGGTAGGCACAATTTTGACTACTGATGTATATTATAAGGGGTGTGAAATTATCATAGGAGAAATGAACACACATGCAGACTTGATCAAACTAGGAGAGATGGAATATGACATCATCCTAGGAATGGATTGGTTATCAACACACCATGCACATGTAGACTGCCATCAGAAGAAAATAATCTTCAAAATACCAGGGACCCCAGGATATGTGTTCGATGGGACAAGGAATAAAATCAGCATTCCTGTGATCTCAGCCTTAAAGGCCACCAAATTATTATGACATGGATGTCAAGGATTTTTGGCAACATTATTAACCAAGGAGAAAGAGGAAGTGAGAATTGAAGACCTAACTGTTGTAAGAGAATATCCGGATGTGTTTTCCAAAGAGTTGCCAGGCTTACCTCCGGACAGGGAAGTAGAATTCTCCATTGATCTTCTACTTGGAATAGGACCTATATCAAAGGCTCCCTATAGAATGGCACCAGCAGAGATGAAAGAATTAAAGGAACAATTAGAAGAATTATTAGGCTTGGGATTTATTCGGCCAAGTGTATCACCCTGGGGTGCTCCTGTACTATTTGTAAAGAAGAAGGATGGAAGTATGAGACTGTGTATAGATTACAGGGAATTGAATAAAGTCACTATCAAGAATCGATACCCACTTCCGAGGATAGATGATCTTTTTGATCAGCTTCAGGGTGCAAGTGTATTTTCCAAAATGGATTTAAGATCTGGATACCACCAATTGAGAATCAAATCAGAGGATGTCCCTAAAACAGCTTTCAGAACCAGATATGGGCATTATGAATTTCTGGTGATGCCATTTGGACTGACCAATGCCCCAGCAGCATTTATGGACCTGATGAATAGAATCTTTCAGCCATATTTGGATAAATTTGTAGTGGTATTCATTGATGATATACTGATCTATTCAAGAACCCAGAAGAACATGAAGAGCATTTGAGAATAGTCTTGCAATTATTGAGGGAAAAGCAACTTTATGCAAAATTCAAAAAGTGTGAGTTCTGGCTAGAAAAAGTTGGATTTCTCGGTCATATTATTACTAAAGAAGGAATATCGGTGGACCCAGCAAAGATAGAAGCAATTGAGAATTGGCCCCGACCTACCAATGTCTCCGAAGTACGGAGTTTCTTAGGACTGGCTGGGTATTATCGAAGGTTCGTAGAGGGGTTTTCCAGGATTGCAGCACCATTGTCACAATTGACCAAGAAAAATCTCAAATTTCATTGGGGGGAAGTCAGGAGGATAGTTTTCAAGAATTGAAGAATAAGCTAACTTCGGCCCCAATCCTAGCCATGCCCTCTGGGACTGAAGGATATGTTATATACAGTGATGCATCAAAGTCGGGGTGGGTTGTGTATTAATGCAACATGGTAGAGTAATTGCATATGCCTCCAGGCAACTTAAAAACCATGAGAAAAACTATCCCACACATGACTTGGAACTGGCTGCAGTTATATTTGCTCTAAAAATTTAGCGACACTATTTATATGGTGTATCTTGTGATATATATACAGACCATAAAAGCCTGAAGTATATATTTACTCAAAAAGAATTGAATATGCGTCAAAGAAGATGGTTGGAACTAATGAAAGATTATGATTTGAATATTCACTATCACCCTGGGAAAGCCAACGTGGTCGCAGATGCGCTTAGCCGCAAATCAGAGGGATCTTTAGCTACACTATTAACTCAACAGGCCAATTTATTAAAGGAGATGGAAAGGATACAGATTGAGGTTCAAGCGAAGGGGATCCTAAATAGAGATAGCCAGATGAACAAGTTAGAGTGGAATTTGATCTCTATGATAAGGTCCAACAGGCACAACAAAATGATGAACAGACCGCTAAGAATTTCGAGGAAGTACTAAGAGGCGAAACACAATATTTTATCATTGATAAAGGGTTACTAAAGAAGGGAAACCGAGTATGTGTACCCTCAGACTTCGAACTCAAGGAGCAAATTATGAGAGAAGCACATTGCACCCCTTACACCGCACACCCTGGGGTAACAAAAATGTATCAGGATCTGCGAACAAATTTTTGGTGGGAAGGGATGAAAGATGACATAGCCCGGTTCGTGCAGAAATGTTTAATATGTCAACAAGTTAAAGCAGAACATAAGAAGCCCCGGGACTGCTAATGCCACTCCAAGTTCCTGAATGGAAATGGAATCATATTACTATGGATTTTGTGACAGGACTTCCCAAATCTCCTCGTGGACATGATGCTATCTGGGTGATAGTCGATCGACTCACTAAGTCCGCACATTTCTTACCCATTCGATTGGATTACTCGATGGATAAGTTAGCACAAATCTATCTTCAAGAGATAATTAGAATTCATGGAGTGCCTGAAACCATTGTGTCAGACCGAGACCCTCGGTTCCAGTCCAGATTCTGGATCAATTTAGCTAAAGCTCTGGGAACCAAGCTTCACCTTAGCACAGCAGCGCACCCGCAAACTGATGGGCAGTCCGAAAGGACTATTCAAATATTAGAGGATATGCTGAGAGCTTGTACATTAGATTTTGGGGGCAATTGGGAGAAGTACCTATCATTAGTGGAGTTCGCATATAACAACAGTTACCAGTCCACTATAGGAATGCCACCCTTTGAAGCTTTATATGGAAGGAAGTGTAGATCACCTATTTGTTGGGAAGAAATGGGAGATCGAAGGTTACTTGGACCAGACATGGTCCAAGAAACTACAGAAAAAATTCGAACAATAAGGAAAAGGATGAGGGCAGCACAAAGCAGACAAAAAGTATATGCAGATCAACGCCGGCGACCCCTGGAATTCACGGAGGGAGACAAGGTTTTCCTGAAGATATCTCCGATGAAAGGGGTAGTGCGCATTGGCAAGAGAAGCAAGTTGGGATCTCGGTATGTTGGACCGTTTGAAATATTGGAAAGAATTGGACCATTGGCCTACCGGTTAGCCTTACCCCCTGAGATGGAAAAAGTGCATAATGTGTTCCATGTATCACAGCTAAGGAAATACATACCAGATCCCAACCATGTCCTTAAATATTCGCCACTACAAATTCAAGAAGATCTATCCTACGTAGTGGAGCCGTGCAAATTCTTGACCGTAAGGAGAAACAATTGAGAAATAAGGTGATTCCCTTAGTAAAAGTGTTGTGGAGAAGTCAAAAGCTGAAGAAAATACATGGGAACCGGAAGAAGAAATGCAAAGGTCTCATCCGCAACTATTTCAAGGTACGTTAAGTTTCGGGACGAAACTCTTTTAAGGAGAGTAGTATTGTAACACCCGACTTAAATAAATCCGGATTATAGCCTTAATGATTTTCATTTAACCGTGTAACAATCATGTTTAAACTTAATCTAAATTTTTTAGAAAAATACTAGAAATAGATGTGTAGATATATATATGCATAAGTATCCTCTTTGGTACTTTTTAATACTAAGTATTTGGTACATAGTTATAAAGGTATAATACTTGAGAGTACAAATACCTAATCATAATATCAATACCTAAATACATTATTTTCAAAATATTTAAATTCTAGTGGTGTGTTGGCAATTTGTGAGCAAAAGAGGAGTGAGGTGGGCTTTAGCTAAGGTGCCTTGGAAATTGTAGGGTGAGGTGTCATGTTATTAGCAATTAGGGAAACTATTAATGGGAAATAATTTTCCCAAAACAACCAAACTTTCTTTTCCCCAAAACTTACTTCTTCTCCTTCTTCCTGGCTGTGAACGAAGACCCCCCAAATCTCTCTCTCCTTTGATCTCTCTCTCTCTCACCCCTTCGACTTCCACCCTAGCCCCGCCGCAGGAGGCGGCGGCCAGGGCGGCCACGCAACACCGGGCGCGAGCAGGCGCCGCGGCAGGCGCCGCGCGAGCAGGCGCCGCGGCAGAGGAGGCCGCGAGCGCGCGGCCCAGATCCCGAGCACGCGCGGGCGCGCTGGGGGAGGCGCGGCAGCGGCGCGCCAAGGAGGAGTAGGAGGGGGGTTTTCGAGGTGGGATTCCGGGGAGTCCGCGGATTTGATTGGATTCGGATTTTCTTCGAGCAAAATTAGGAAAAACAGAACCTAATTAAAGGTAAGATCCTAAAAATCTTCTTGGATTAGACTATGTTGTATACCATTGTTTAATTATAAAATTATCTTGGTTTAGGGCTTGATTCGGCGGGTGATATAGACGGAGTTCTTCGCGTAGGCGTTCGTCAAGCAAGGTGAGTAAACTAAGTTTTTAATTAGATTAATTTTGAAGTTGATAATCTTGAATAAATAAAATTTTGGGTAAATCACCATTTGAAATACTTGTATGTATATTGATATGTATATAATGGAAAAGAGAAAAAGACTTTATGTTGTGAAATTATAGGAAAAGAGAGGGAAATCACATTATGTGTAGTTTAAGAGTTATTCTCTCATAATATGTGCATTACCTAGATTAATGTTTTATTAGCATATTGAATAATTGGGTAACTTTCATATTGGCTAAGTAAGTTAAAGTAACACGGGGAAATAGTTTAGATTGCATATAATGGAGAACGGCACGGAGTCTTATGTGGTATATGTATGTTTATACCGTTATGTTAGCTAGATATTATAGGTGCGCAATATCGGACTAGGTTTGGTAGCGTGGAATAATAAGGGGATATATGTCAATACTATGTATGTACTTGATATGTAAATATTTGGCGTTGGGTGACACTTTCATTATAAAAGAATAAGATGGGTACATTAGAAGGTTTATATATCTATATAAATGTTAACTCCTACAAGCGTATGGTTTGCCTACTTTTCGTAGTAAACGAAATGTTTATGTGAAATTGTATGTTATATTGAATGAGTTATATTTTGTATTTATTATTTGGAGGAAGGGGCCGAGTAAGAACCGGCAGGAGGGGAAGACGGTGAAATTTTGCATTATGTATATATGTATATATTATTAGGAGGAAGGGGCCGAGTAAGAACCGGCAGGAGGGGGAAGACGGTGAAACTTGCATTATGTATATATGTATATATTATTGGAGGAAGGGGCCCGAGCGAGAACCGGTAGGAGGGGAAGACGGTGATAACCGTATCATTAGTACTTATGTATGTGTATATATTATTTGGAGGAAGGGGCCGAGCGAGAACGGTAGGAGGGGGAAGACGGTGATAATCATATTATGTGTATGCATGTAATATATATATATTCATTGGAGGAAGGGGCCGAACGGGAGCCGGCAGAAGGGGGAAGTCGGTGACAATTATATTTATTTCTATTGTGTGCTAAAATATGATAGTGATAAACTTTATTAAATTTTTCATGGTAGTTGAGACATCTATCTTAAAAATTGGAGTATGTAAGAGTACGGTGAGAATAAATTAATAAACTTCTGGACCAACTTAAAACCACTTGGCATATGAAATTAGATTGGTAAATTTTAGATGATTTACTCACTGAGCTTTCAAGCTCATGCCTTTATTCCTTTTGTAAATTTCAGGTTTGGACAAGGGTAAGAAGCCAATGTAGGTTCTAAAATCTTATGGATATGGATTGATCGTCCCCTCTCATGTCTTACTTGTGATCAATATCTACTTCATATCTTGTCTACTTTTGAAACTGCTTATTGTATCTATATGTGGGAATTTGATGTATGAAAGAAGATTTTGAGTGTTGTGAATGTAAGTATAAACTCTATGTGTGGCCATTTGGACATGAACTTGACAAGTAACCTTAGTTGCATGTATGGAAGAACTTGGACATTGTTATGGTAAGTACGAGATGTTGTGGGAATGAATGTTGTAATTCTTTGGTGTATGACGGATGAATGCAAGGTTATGTAAGGAGATTTTCTTTTACTTATGTTTATAAGTAGACAATTTGTGCCGAAATGAAATATTGGTATTGTTGGGTCCATTGTGGACATTTATTGTTGTGGTGTAGTATGGCATGGTCTATATTTTAGGGGAGGTGCTGCCGAAATTTTGAAGAAATATTGTTTTATTGGTCCGATATTATTAGATATTACTGGGACCGTTACAGAGGATGGCTCCAATAACGAAGATGATTCTCCTCGTTTTCAGACGGGGGTTCAGCACGACCAAACTCAGAGAAAGATCGAGGAGTTCTCTGACATCATAACCCTCGATGAGCTGGTCCAAAGGCAAGATCCTGAAGGTGAAGCTGTAATTTCATAGCGGACTGACACAGGCAGCTGTCAAAGTCTCCGACTCCCCTCTCCCCGAAGAGATCTTGGAGTGCGAGTTCGTGAAGAAGTTCTCAACTTCGACCTTTTACTACTACTCTAAAGCTATCGGCGCGGTCCAATACATCAGGAACTTTCAACACAATATGGCGGTCTATTCTCATAACAATTCGATCATGTGCCTAACTTTTTCATCTAGTGAAAGGTGTGATCTCATATTAGCTCTACTCTCTATCATCGCATTCGCTCCACAACTTTGAGAAGATAACCAGGTGTTCCTCACTCAATATGCCTCCCGCTGAGAGGCCAAGAAGATCAACCACCACCTCCTCACTATCAAAATGAAACTCAGTGATAGCCTCAATCACATAGGCTACTTTCAAAACTAAAGGTGCCTAACTGTGATGAAGATGCTCAACTCTCGTGTTTATCAGCGTGCTACAGGTTTTTCACCCACTTTATAAGCATCTACTAGGCACGACATCACTCGGATGAGTGAGGTCTTGTCCCAAGCCCAACTATACATCCAATTGGAGGAAGTAATGAAAAGCTCTGTCAATCAGTCTCTCAAAGGCAATAGCGACAGAGAGAAGTCAAAGTCGATCCACGAAGCTCTAACCCATGCTGTTAACCAGAACTGGGGGTGACCAGCCTACAAAAAACAAGCATTCCCGCTCGCTCTGAATCCACCCTAAAACTTCAAGATGGAACAACATCTCACTCTGTTGAGGCTTCCTATTAACGAATTCTTCCATGCCATCAAAGATCAATCGTGAGTGAGATGCCTGAGGTTGGTCCAATATGACTCCACACTCTTCGGAGCAGAAGAGTACTGCTCTTACCATGACAATAAAGGACACCGAACAATCCACTGCAAGAGCCTCCAGAGGTACCTAGAAGAACTTGCCGTCAAGGCTTTCAAAGAGTACATCCTCACTCCTGAGACAGCCTCCAGTGCAGGACAGCCGAACGCTCTGCCTCTTACCCAACTGTAACACATGATTACCCAGTACAAAGTAATTGAGTGATCCACACCCACCAGGGCAGCACCTCCACCATAACACCGGGTATTGCAAAATTCTTGTATTTTATTTCTATTATCGGGCACATTCGGGTACCCTATGGGCAGCCATCGGTTGCCCTTAGAGAGGTCAGCGTGAATCCGCCTACTCGTTATGTGCCTCTATCCCCCATACTCGGTTAGGACTCTGTTACGATCCTACAACTCATCAAACAGTTGAGGATAACGATGGATAACCCTCCAGCATGTTAATCTCAACAACCAATATTCAACTTAGGCAGTTACGGAGATCAACAGATTCAAGCCAATCAGTTGAAAATCGCATCTATCCACATCCACTCCATTACCTCTGTTAGGTACAAATAAGCCTCCTTCTTCATAGAGAAGGAGATCATTTCTCTAATACTCAGAGCACACACCACACCACACTGACAGTTTTTCTTTACCAGGTCCACCATCACAAAACACCGGCAGTTTCTCTCTGTTTGGTTATCCCTCTATTCTACCTACTGATTCTCACGCCCGAGGGATTTAGGCCAGCACCACATTAATGTTTCTTATCTGAAATGTGTCTTTTCTCTACGTACTCTAACAGATCCAATCGGGAGTGTCTATTTGCTTGTGGTGGAATTTTATCCACCACACACCAATGGGCATTCCGAATGATTTTAGGATTTGGCCACAGTCATACTACTATTTTGTAAATATAACCTAATTATTTATATCCTTGATGGAGGATATTTAGTTTTTTGTACAATAAACTGACACTTTGTACTTTTGCTGGACTATTGTTAAGGGTGACAAATGGGGCCGATGACTCGCTAATCGGGTGCGAATCCAACCAGAATATTCAAGTTTATGTTTCTAAAATGAAATCCGGTATTTTATCTATAAAATTATAAATAATAGATTCCATTTTCATTAGTCATCAAGATATGAATATTTAAGGGTCCAAGCCCTAACCAGATAGTTTTTTTTCCTAATTCACTTCACTTATTCCAATGTAAATCATTTGTTTCTTTCTAAACATAATTTATATAGCCAGAAAAATAATTTTGTATGGTCAAAATTTGACCATGGCTACAATGATGACACGTGTCCACCTATCAAGAGCTTTTCCTAAGACATCCACAAGTCCCTGAATTCTTCGCCTCTATTGGCCTTTCCGGAGCTGGCGCCTATTCTAAAGACACCTAAATCCGGAACCATATCCCTCACTCCAAAGGCTTTATCACTCTGGAATCCTCCACAGCCGAAGTCTCCAACTCCGAGTCAGAGGCTCTCAACAACAACCCACCAAAATCTCCTTTTGTCGTTACGCAACACCATCCTCCCCATGTTGAAGATGTGTAATGCACATACATTAAAGCAGGTGGTTGTATATGGCAACAAATTGTCCAGCATGCAATCCCGACTAACCAGCGCCAGTGATCACGACCATTGCAACAAATTCAATATGTTCAGATCGTGCAGTTATAACCATCCGCCAATTCCGTCTCCATCTAAGCATGCATGTCTGGTACATATAATCCTTCTTCTTCTAGGAGAAGGAGATTAATTGCTTCCTAATCCTCTGAGCGTACACAGATACACATCACCACCACGACACTGGAAGTTTCCCTTTTCCAGTCCTCCATTCCATTATACTAGTAGTTCCATGTGCTAGTGCATCTAATACATTAGAAGTTTTCCTGTTCCAGTTCACTATTACACACGACAACAGTCCCCTGCTCGGTCCACCCATCTTTTCATTCAGACTACTGATTCTCACGCCCGAGGGTGTTAAGTCAACACTGCACCAATGCTTTTAACTGAAAGTGTTTTTCATGTGTGCTCTGACAAGTAACATCCCCGGGGAGCGATCAATTTCGCTTGTGGTGGGTCTAATCTAAGATAAGCCATTTTTATCCACGACAAACTGGTACTTTCATTGAGATATGAGTTTATACTCAAGATCTCTCTCCTATCCAACCCAAAATCTTACTAAAAAAGCCTCTCTCCATAGAGCCGATTGCCCCAAAAAGGCAAACTATCACTCTCAAAGGTGCGTCAAAAATGCATGCCTAACAGCATCAGTGGGGACACGGTCCCACTGCCTGCTGTTTAACGACAACACATCATGAGGATACTGTTTTCCATTATGTTTGCAAAGGGGGAAAACTTACAAATAAAAAGTTTGAGGAGCTAAATTACAAGTATTCTTAAAAAGATTACAAGTAGATCTCCTCAGAGATTCTGGAGAAGTGTGCCGATAGGAGTCTGGTCAGCGCGCGACCACTTTGTCCCTTTGACGATGCGAGCGATGAGATTCCCTTCTCGCCTGGTTCCGGGAATCAGAGAATAGAGGATTGGTAGAACCCTCTGACTACTTCTCAAAACCACTTCTGTGAGGAATTCCTTCTCGCCTGGTTCCGGAGATTCCTTGAGGAAAAGAGGTTGTTAGGGTATCGCCACCCTGAAAAGAGAAGTATTTCTCTTGGAAGGTCTCTGAATTAGAGAACGCACGATGCGTTATGAAGAAGTCTCTGCTTGTGGAGTCCTCTCTCTCCTGTGCCCTGCGATTCTTTTTCTCCCTTGTGCCCCTGATGGGCTATTTATAGGGAAAGTAAGGGTATAATCGTCCCCTTTGAAGATATAGAAACAGATTGAACCGAATCTGTTTGAATCTGGAAAGTAGCCTTGCTGCGAGGCTATAATAGCTTCTGCGGAGCTAGAAAATGGCAAGTCGGTTGATCTTTCCGATGTGTTATGATCCTTTCCATATTGTTAGGAGATTCTCCCTGATCCTCTTACTCGTTTCAAGAGAGTCAAGAGATTGCGGCAATCACCTGCCATATTTGAATCCTGATTGATTTGATTAGATTGAATCCGATCTCATCAGGAGTTTTGATTGGTCAAAGGTTGACTATAGCAGGCTGATGGCGGAGCTGCCCGCTTTGAAGCTCATAGCGGAGCTAGAGGCAATTCCTGACGAAGTCCGAAAAGAGGCTTTTCGGCGAAGCTGTCAGTTAGCTTCCTGGCGATGCTCTGGATGATGTTAGCCTCTCAAGCGAGGCTATCTCCTTGGGCTAATGTAATGCTAAATGCTAGCATTTTAGACCTGCTGAGGTCTGTTTAGAAACAATCCGGGTTCACTGTTCTGCTTGCTGATCAGTGGAGTCCAAACCGCTTCCTTGTCCCTTGGAGTTGGGTGAAAAACTGGTCTTCAGCTCGTCTGTCCCTTGTCTTTTGTAAATGTCAACAAGTTTAGACATCGTTCGGACCAATGAGAATCTTGTCTTTTTTAAGTGTCAACAAGACCCCCTTCAAAGTTTTCGAAAGTCTGCAATAGCCCAGACTTCGAAATACTTTGAACTGCTGTGATGGTGGTGTGGAGTATGAACATCGCCATGATGGTTGAGTTCAGCTTCGCCTTCAATCCTGCTTTGGGATGGATCCGCCGAAGAGTTTGCACTGGTTCGCGAATAGCTTCGCGTCGGGGTAGCTCCGCATCTGGGCTTTCAAGAAATAAGTTCGCTTTGGAACTCCTGTTGCTTTTTCAAAGCCAACTGCCGTGGGGCGGTTACGAGGAGGATCATTCCTTCTTTCGCGCCAATCGAGAGAGATGTTCTCCGATTTGCACGTTTCCAAGGGAGGATATTCCCTTTATTCAAGGCGCCATAAGTGCCTTTTATGAGGGAGACGTTTTCTTCCCTTGTACGGTTCCAATGGGAACCGTCCCTGTCATCAAGGCGCAATCAATGCCTTAAGTGCGCTCGTGCTTCCACGCTTGAGGTGGTTGCGCTCAGGCCATGGGGCCTATAAATAGGACACTTGAGGTCCTCTGAAGAGAAGTGCCTTGCCTTTCTTCTTCCCTTCTCTTGGTTGTGAGAGATACTCAGATCTCAGAATTAGTGGGAAAGCCCCCCTGGTTGTCTAACCGGCCAAGGACCAGTAAGTCTTGATCATTCAAAGACTTCACCGCTTTTTTAGGGAACTCATCTCCCTTGATTTAGCTTTGGTAGCTCGCTTCAGAGATTAGCTTCCCTTATTCTTCATCTTGCAATTGGCTGTTGCAGAGAAGGATCTCATCACGGCTTTCTGCGAAACCATCATCTTGATTTGATCAGAAAGACCATTGCTTGTTAAGTCCGCTGCGCAGGCAGGACTTGGGACTTGGCTTCTTCAATAGTTGAGCCAGTCTTGCCATATTGGCGAGGTTGAGACTGTTCTTCACAAGATCAGTCTGACTTTGCCGTATAGGCGAGGCTAGGACTTGGCGTTTGCTGAGCTAGCCCATGGTTGCTGTGCAGGTGGAACTTGTCCTCTGCTGAAGTCGGATTGCTTTGCCGCTGAAGAATCTGACTTAATATTTTTGCAGCTCTTTCTGTGCTTAACTGCTAACTTTCTTCAATTTGCCTTGCAGCGAGCTATGCTTGCCAGTCTGGTGACTTGATGGAAGAAGCCATAAAATTGCCTTATGCTTCCCCGGTTGAAGCTTTACTTTTAAGCAGGAGGAATAATTCGGGCAGCGGATGCGCGTCCCAGGGGCTGTTGGCAGCCTCTTGTCCGAGATGATTCGATCTGAGGTGAGGCTGGCTGCCGACTTTCAACTTTGGTGGCCTTCGTCGGGGACGATCCC